>JAJJMC010030979.1:336236-369413 GCA_023531435.1 Papaver californicum | reverse complement strand
TACTTGAGGCGTCAGGAACAGCAACCTGAACCACCGAAACTTCTTCAGGTCAATTCCTTAGAAACTGTAATCTAAGTTTACAAATCCTACTGTAAACTCCTGTAGCTTCTTCCGTAATCTACCAATCCTAGTGTTTTGGTTCTGATACCATAAGAAACTGTATAAAAGATATATCCTGTTTATATCTATCTTGCCAAGTTTACAATTGGTCTCCCTTATATATAGAAGAAGCTAACCTAATGTACAAAAGGAAAAGGAAATCTATTAGAATCTAGAAACCTAACTGGATTAGGAAAATAAACTATTACATACCCCAGACTTTATGCCCAAGTCTAAACCTTATGGACCCAAGGTCCACAATACCAAATCACATTTCTTTCCAAACTCTGTAGCACAAGGTCTTCTTCCTCTCTATTCAAATATCTTCTTATTTCAGGCAGCAACACCACTTCTACATGATTTCTCTCTTTCTTGTGTCACGACAACCACAGCCAGCGAAACCATGTCCCGTAACCCTTAGGTGCACCCATCCAATGAACCTATGGACGCCGGCGTGAAGATTTGGTTATTGTTGACGACTTGGTCTTGAACCTGACTTATAAGAGAAGAAAAGGAACTTAACTCGATCTAGGTCATAATAACTTATAAGGTAGATTGTTTTAAGGCACCCAACAGTTAGATAAGGTGTACCCCTGCTTAACTCTTCAATAAATTACCCTGTAACTTGGTGCCCCTTAATAACTTCTTATTTTCAACACAATTCAGTCTCGCGTTCTTTCTAGCTTTGAGTCCATCCACATCGAATGTTACCAAGTGATGTCATAAGCCTCTATTTGTTTTGTTTCTTACTTCATGTGACTCCAAAATACCTATAAAACTCAAAACAAACATAATATATACAAAATACGAGAGAAATAACTAAGAAAAGCATAAGAAACTGATATTCAAATTGTGTAAGTTATGCACTTATCAAATTCCCCCACACTTGCCTTTTGTTAGTCCTCGAGCAAACTAAGCTAAACTAATCCTAAAATATACAAATTTCTTTCATTGAGGATACGGTTAAACTTAGCATGTGTAACAAGACTTTAAACCCTTAGGTGTCCCAGTGGACGAGTTATAGTCTCGTGAGGGTTTACAAGAGGTATACCCACAAAACCTAGAATTCCAACTTTCAAATATTCCAAAGCACATGCATCCAAAGAGTTAAGATGATATAAATTTTCTGCACACTAATAATAAGAAGTTAGATGTATCAAAGAACATTATTCTCATGCTTAACTTTTGAGTTAAGAGAAAACCACCATATAAAAGTATTCAGGTCCGAGAGCGATCGAATGTTTCGACTTCCGCCTCACCAATAGGGTTTTACGAATTTGCACTCAAAAGACGCACTTTATGGTTCTCATGTGTGTAGGAAGGAATGAAGATAGAAATCCTACACACGTCGAATGGTAGGAAGGAAAATATTTGAATACCCCATAGAAACGTGGGAAGAAAAGAACCTTTTTTTTCTGATGATCTCTAAGAAAGGAAATCAACCACTATGCAAGGATGGTAATGCTCACTCACCTTCTCATCCAATCTACAATCAGCACCACTCTCATAGCGTCCCATAGAAACGTCTTTGGCTTCAGTTTCAACTGTAGATGATGAACTCTTGAACTTCATAAAACTTCGACAATTTTAACTCTTTTTTTCTTAAATTCTTGTTGCTTAAAACTTCTTTATAGATTTCTTCTTTCCCACGTCCTTAACGAATGAATACAAAAAGAAATATATACTAAAGCAATAAAAACAAAAATCTTTTTTTTCTCATATTTTTTTTCTATTTATATATATATATATATATATTTCTCATGTTTTTTTTGAGACAAGAAATATGAAATACAAACTAAAAGAATAATAATTAAACTAATATGGCCCTGGGAAAAGGACTTTACAACTTCATTTATCACAACTTGTATTGTCTCGGTATCATAAACTTCATAATAATCCACTTCTTTTGATTTTTCGCTCTTATACTTTGTATTCAAGTATGATATAGAATTCTGCTCCTTGTATTGTTACTTCACTTTGAATCTGAATTTTGCTCTTGTAGTGTTGCTTGTAAACCTTGAACGTCTTCAATTTTCTTCAAATTTGTGTTGTTCCACTTGTTGATGATGATGGTGTTTCTATGTAGTTTTTGTTGTCGAGAGAGAGAATGGTGCCAACCGCAAATGAAACTAAACGGTAAGTTTTTTTGCAAAACCTTTTATTAATCACCAAAATCTTTGGCTCAACTTTCTTTTTGATCCAAAACCTGTATCAAATAGACAAATACCCAAAAACGTAAAATAGAACAAAAGAATAAAAATTTAAAAATAAAACTAAACCTAAAAACAAAAATAAATCTAAAACCCTAACCTAAAAACACGTCCCCGACAGCGGCGCCAAAAACTTGGTCGTTTTAGAAAAGTGGTAAAAATAGTTCGTTCATTGAGACTTGTGAAGATTCGTTTTAGACTTAATTTTTATTTAAACTAGAAAATAATTAAAAGATTTTAAAAATGTTGGGAAGAACTAAGACTCTGGATTCCACCAAAATCACTTCTGAGTGACTTCTACAATGATTCCTATCAATTATTTCTCTTTTATTAACTCTGTATCTTTGCCAAAAGTAGATTTCTTAAACATTAACTTTAAATCGTAAGCATGGAGCATCAAAAGCTCTTAAGTCCCAGCACACACCATCATACAAAACCGCAACTAATTAGAAAAACTCATAAATCAATTTAAAACCAATGCAGAAGTCATAAAGAATCAAAAATAGTTAACATTCATTCATGAAATATGGCTTCCTCCATTATCCCAGTGGTTGGGTTTAGCTCACCATGCTCAAAACACTCTAAAAAGTAGAAACACAGCTCAAAAGTGATTTAGAAGAAGAAAAGAATCAAAAATAATTGAAACATGCCAATTGAGACGGATATAAGTGTTACAGATGGAATGTTGCTACAGTTCTGAAATAGGTGCAGATGCTAAAAGGTATTAATAACGAGAACAGTCAATGAAAGACTGATCTCGAGTGCAGTAGCGAACAAAAATTGGCAACGCAAACTGCGACTCTTTCTCACTGCCTTATGTTCTTCTTCTTCCTCGAGCATGATTTTTTTTTCTCTCGCCTGATTTTTTCCCGAGCTCTCCAGCTCCTTTTTTCTTCTCTCTGTTTTCTTTTATAGGTTTAGGAAACCATAATAAGTTATCCTTGATCGGTAAGGACTCGATTTCATACGCAGAACAATCCACAAATCCGTGTTTATCTAAAACTATTTCCGGCTGCAACTCTTTTTTTTTACTTCTTCCGGCGTCTCTTGATATCCAAACTAATATAGGACTTGATAGAGTAAAATCTAAGTAGAATATCTTCTCCCATTCTCACGTAACTTCTCTATTTAGAGTAAAGACCCAACAAACTCTCTTCACTTTGTTTCGACGAGTAAATATGGAAATCGTTCCTTTTTTATCGAAAATAACCAACTTACCAATCCTACAAAAGGTTGATATTAAACTGTATCCAAGCAAAACTCTGAAGAAATCTCTTCTAGAATAAATCCAGCAAACTTCGCAAAACACAAATATCTTTCCCGCCATTTCTTTTGTTTTAAAAGATTCTGAATTATTGAGTGTTGAGTTCTTGCAGGTAAGTACATTAAATTTTCTATTTTGTTTTGATTTTGGTATTTAGGGTGTGGCATTTTATGATTTATGATTGTAAGTTAAATGCAAGGGATTTTTCTTTAGGGTTCTCTACAAAGACAAATCCTTTCACCCATAATGCCCAATGAAGTGTGGGCTCAATTTATAATTTTTACTGGTTTACAGTTGTCTTTAAAAAATATTAGAAATTATTAGCTAGGACTTGTATTGGTGCGAATTGGATTATTTTTTATCTTTTTTTTTTCTGATTTCAAAGCTACGTATCAATTGATGAATTCAGTTATGAATTGTACAACGAATACTGATTTTTAATTAAACGCCCATTTGAATTTGTGAATCCAGGTTTTATTTCATGTAATTTAAACCTCATTTCAGTTTCAGTTAGATTTATTCCAACCCAGACAGTTTCAGTACAGGTATTCAGCCAATTCCGAATCTATATTTTCTTTAATATTAAAATATATATTTACAACCGATTCAATCGGTCTCAATCCCTTGACCGCTAAAGACGGTATTAAATTAAGTTATTCCGCGATCCCTACATGCAGTCGTACACAAAAAAAAACTCAAACACCGACCCTATCTGCGACCGTTAAAACGTGTCATTTAACTCATATCTATGACCTATCCTGACGGTCGCGGAACTTCTATTTTCCACTAGTGAAAGGGTCGTTCCCACGAGGAGGTCTTAGTTTTTATATAATTCCAAAGTCTTATGTAAATGGGGGGATTTTTTTAGATTCAATGAAAGTAATTAAACTAATTGAAAAAGCTAAGAAATTGTAGAAAAATCAAAGAGTTAAGAATATGTGGCAAGGTTTCGTTTTCATTCACAAAATATGTTCTTGTATGAATAATTAAAATTAATATTTAATCTCTTATTATTACAAGCCCTAGAATACCTTGATCGCAAGAATATCCCGCAAACTTCTTCAAGACAGCAACAAACACATTAAAAGATGCGAATATGAATTCTACCAAGAGAACAACCTAACGTATAAAAAACACTAATCAAGTTTAATTTCTGAGGAACATTAAGATTCATGAAATTAGGCTAATCAATGCAATTGAACGTGGAAAGCGCACTAATTCAAAATTTAACAAAGGTCATGATCCACTTGTGGTTACTAGGATATATTACTACAAGCAATAACCACAATTATGCTACTTGTATTCAATGAGTATCACTTTTGCGTATAATAAACTTTAAATTAGCTCTAGATATGAATGTGAGTTCAGTCAATTGGCCATTCGACGAAACAAACACTCAATCATACATGACGATATTTGTAGTGAATTATGAAAGATAATATTGAGAAAAAATCATTTTATTATTCATAGAATCATGTATTATGAAATCAAACTATTCTCTAACCAACAAAAAAAAATTAGCTACTCATAATAATTGGAGTTCACAAAATTGAATTGAAGAAATAAATTGCAAACCCTAGATATCGAGAAATCTTTCCCGCTCGAACTTACAAAAAGAAGTAGAAGGGGTGAGAAGAGAACTAGGTGGAAACCTAGATTTCTCCCTCTCTTGTTGAAGTTACTCTTATATAGATTTTTTTTTCCCTCCAAATCCAAAAAGATCTCTCACCCTAATTTTTCATAATTAAATCAAGCCCCAAATATTCATAGCCTAAATCATATTACTTAGTCCAAATCACGTTTTCTAGAGGAAGCCCATTCAATTTTAGCTCCAAATAAGTCCACATTCTAGTCCCCTTTCCCGACCATTTTCTCTGAGACAAATCTTCAAACATTTTGGTGCATCTGTGTTAGTGAATACGACATGAGTTGTTGGTATTTTTAATCACGCCTAAACTCCTTCCCTGTAATTCACGACTAAAATCATATAAACATTCATTCAACTCAACCGAACTCCCACCATTTCAATCATCACCGGAGGTACACCATCTCTAGCTAACAACATCCCTCAAGTTCTCGGCTATTTCAATCCAATTCAGACCCACTATCATCCATACATTCAATCATCACTATCTGCAACTTTAATTTACTTCTCGGCGCACCATTCTCACTGAATAAGTTAAATCCTCAAACCCTTAAATCCCATGTAATTCACGGCAGCAGCATTGTTCTTATTCTCCGGCAAGCCACTCTGTCCTCTTCTCTACTTCTTCAATCTCGGTTGTAAACAAAATCCAACACCATCAATATCTCCATACTGAAAACCCATCTCACACTCTCTCTAATTCTATCGACTTTACCATCTTTTCTTCATTCTCAGACCCATACTCAACTTTCCTTTCTTGAACTCTGTTTGTGCCAAATTTCTTATCAGCAAAAACAACCACAAATCATCAATAAAAGTTGAAATTTTTATTGATATCTCTGGTTACAGTTGAAAATGAAGAGG
This sequence comes from Papaver californicum, assembly GCA_023531435.1. NCBI lineage: Eukaryota > Viridiplantae > Streptophyta > Magnoliopsida > Ranunculales > Papaveraceae > Papaver > Papaver californicum. Next base: position 363,331 of record JAJJMC010030979.1, on the reverse strand, counting down.
AAGAAGCCATCCATCGGCCCAAAAGTCCCCTTCTTTCTCACTCAAAAATGGGATTTAAAGGTACAAAAAAGATGATAATTACTAAAATACCCTTAGTCACATGTCATCAAAGTTCGCCACGTGTCGATGGAGATTTGTCTGAGCTCACCATGTGTCGAAGAGGATTCACCATATTTCGCCATGTGTCAACGAGATCCGCCACGCGTCCCTATTGATCTTATCTTCAAAATGACCTCTATCCAAAAGTTGGTGCGGAATTGACTTGGTCTATCGGGATTGACTTGGTGCATCGGGATTGACTTAGACTACGGGAATTGACTTTGTGCATCGGGATTGACTTGGTGCATCAGGATTGCTGACGTCACTTCGGGAAAATGATGACGTCACTTCGTTCCAAGTTGGGCTTCGGACTTGGTGACGTCACTTCGGGATGTAATTGCTGACGTCACTTCGGTCCAAGTTGGGCTTCAGACTTGCTGACGTCACTTCGGGAAATGATGACGTTACTTCGGTCCAAGTTGGGCTTCGGACTTGAGTGGAGTGCTGCTGTTTGCTTCTGTTAGGCTAGTTTGGCCGTTGGGCTTGATTAATTGCTGCCGACCAAGAATTCTTGGGTGGGAAACATCATTTTGGTACTAACAACTTGCCCCCTTTTCTTGAGAGTTGTTTGAAGAAAAACTCTTAAGAAAACTACTTCACGTCTCGCCCGAATCATAATGTGGTGGTTGATGTTGCTTGTGTATTTTCATTTTATGTTGTATTTTTGTCCCTGCAAAACAAAATTTTGTATACAAATATATATATATATATACTGATTGTTAGTTTTCAACCGCAAGGTTTCTTTGTACCTTGGGTTAATATTATGGAATTTTGTGCCAGAGAACACCTCCTTCCATGGAGTCATGTCATTTAGGAACCCACACATACGAGTCATACCCGGGCCAGGAGTAAGCTACAAGGTGGTCCCATATATATATTACAATTTGAATTTTACCTCCTTCCACGGAGTCATGTCATGGGAATACAACACATCCATCTTCTCTCTGGTTAGGAGAAAATTTGGATGCGGTCCCGAATTTGTCTCCAGCCACGGAGCACTCAGGAACACACGCCTAATTTTCTCGGCATAGAGAAAACTAGTGTGTGGTCCATAGATTTGTCTCTAGCCACTGAGCACTCAGGAACACACGCCTAATTTTCTCGGGCATGAAGAAAATTAGTGTGTGGTCCATGGATTTTTTGTCTTCCAAAGATAACGCCTTCTGAATAGAGAATTATCCTTGAGAAGTATACATGAGAGGTATATATAGAGGAATATAAAAAGTAAATTTGAGAGTTATCCGGATATTTCTCATTTCTCACTTTTTATTTAAGATATATCTCATATTCTTCTGTATACATGAGAAATATATATAGAAGAATATGAGAAGTATTTTTAATAAAAGATGAGGAATATACGGATGAAATGAGAAATACCTATTTTTGAATGATAATTCACCCTTCGAATTAATATGAGAAATCCGAAATAAATTGAAGATTTACTGAATATTCTTCGTATGAAGTATAATCCATTTGAAGTATCATTCCTCGAAGGCTCATTTTGACTTCAGTTACCTTTTCGCCTGGTCTTGTCATGATAAGAGTATGAACCTGATCCATCCAAAAATATAATTTTGCTGCAAAACTTACATATAAGCGTACGTTAGCGTAATAATATCATTCCATGTGTTTTAACCAAAAATGATAAATTGATTAATAAACTATCTTTCATCCAATAATATAAATTATTGAATCTTGCATAAATGTATAAGTCAATCAGGAATTCAAATTCAAAGTAGCAATCGGAACGGGTCACATGTCAGGTTATTCATTAGGCGTAATTTTTTATACGCGCCAATGCCTATTTGCGCCAGTCATTCCAATAGTTGTGGTGGGTAGTATTTAGCCTGTTCACCTTTCAATAAGAGTATTTTTCATGACTTATACAAACAAGAATAATTAAAGCAAGAGAAAAATTTAGATCAAAGGGATATGGGATACTTAGCTCTTTTGCGAGAGTCTTCCGATTCATGATCTCCTAGTTGAATATTCTCCTAGAAGGAATCATTTTCCGCGCCTGGAGTTCTGTTCTTTTCACCAATAACTTTGTGTGTACCAATTCGTTGTTCCCCAAGCCCAATCTTCATGAACTATGCTTGTTCAGTACCCCTGGATGGTCATCAAAACTAGTTTCGAAGTAATCTGAGCTCTTTTCATTGCCTCCACTTTCTCATGCTTTGCCCCAGCATCATGCATCCACGAGTACCCGGCTTTTCCTTGCCCCCGGGGTGTTTACTATCGAGCTTTGTGCGCTGGTTGTTAGTATGCGAATGTGAACTGTAATTTGAAATTTTTGTTGAGAGAAGGCTTTTCTGCTGTAACTTCTGCGTTTGGGTGCACTTGGTGATATTTTTGTGCATGGAACCGATTTGATCAAGTGGCAAAGAAGAGTTGGATGGTCATAATGAGTATTATGCTAGAAACAAAATGATCACCGTAATGAGCTTTGCTGTTGGTGCAGATTCTACAGTCAGCATTTTCATGGTACAGTAGCAACAAGATATTCCTGTAGAATCTGTAGGTGAATCATATGCAAGTGCCTCTGGAGATATGATATTGTCCCTCATAAGTTGTTGTTGATCTTCAATCCGTTTCCCTCATTCCATTTAACGTGCAATGATGCCGTCGTTAGATTTCTGAGATGCTGCCGTCCTAACTTGCCACATTGGAAGGAGTTGAGGGACCAAAGCATTCCGTCAAGATTTAACTGCTTGTCTGAGCTGGTGGAGCCTGAACAGACCTCATCATGTTTAGTGGTATCAACTACCCAATTCCTGCTACCTGGCTTCCTTGACGCAGATATGATCAGCCGCTAACACTAATGAACATGGCAGACGCTAACTAATAGTTGTTTAAGGCTGCTGTCTAGCTTGAAACCCGGAGAGCAAGTATCGAATATAAGTTTATTGATTAATTACTAAGATTTCTATTCAAATCTTCCATCTATAAATTCTGAACTTTTGAAACAGCAACCATATATCAATTGTCCTCTTGCAATGGCTAACTTTATGCTAGTGCTAAACTTGATCTTCTCAGTTGTCTTCGTGTTAGCTGTTTATCCATACCCAACTCAATCCCACACAGATTCAACCCAACCCTTTGGTTTTCTTAAGAAACTAGAGGGATGTCGGAAAGGAGAGACTGTAAAAGGCTTGAATGAAGCTAAACAATATCTCAAGAGTTATGGTTATCTTAATGTCGAGAGTGTACATGAAAACGACGATGAATATGACGATGCTTTAGAGTCTGCAATCAAGACTTATCAACTCAATTATAATCTAGAGACCAATGGAATTCTAGATACTGCTACAGTGAAACAAATGATGATGCCCATATGTGGTGTCCCTGAAATTGCAAAAGACGACAAAACTTCCATGAACTCTGACATGAAGCGTCACCAGCATGATCATGGAAAACGTAATGGGTCTTTACACATTGTCTCACATTACAACTTTCTCCCTGGGAACCCAAAATGGACAACAATGGAACTCATCTATCGATTCCGCTCTTCTGCTACAACGAATGTTAACTGCGCAACCCTTCAATCTGCCTGTGTACGAGCTCTCTCTTCATGGGAAGCTGTGAGTAACTTTAGGTTTAGAGTGCCGACATCTATTAGAGAAATGAATGACATTCTGATGGGATTCCACAGACTCAGTCACGGTGATGGCAATCCTTTTGATGTCCCTTTAGGAGTTTTCGGTCATGGTTTTGGACCAGAAGATGGAGAGGCTCATCTGGATGCAGACAAAAACTGGAGTACTAATCCTGATCAAAGCATGACTGATTTAGAAACAGTCTGTCTTCATGAACTTGGGCATGTCTTAAGGCTTGGCCATAATTCTGATACGAATTCAATTATGTATTCTGGCATAGGAGGTGGACAGTAAAAGAGAACACCAACTTTTCGATTAGCCGCCAAAAAAGACGCAAATTCCTGCATTCTTTGATTGCATGCACGTACACCTGATTGTATGCACGTACACCTGTGCACTTCGAGACCTTTAAGAGTTGTTCAAGACTTTTGCAGTTCACTTGCCCGTGACTTAATGATGAAGCTTTTAAGACCTGAACTGAAGCTCTGAATACATGCCTGGTCCGATATAATATTGCAATTTAAGTACATTCCTGATGACAATATACCCCGTACATAGCCTTTGAGAAGCCATCTCAATGCAACCAAGAAGCAAATAAGCTGTAGAGCAGTACTCCTGAAGAAAATAAAAAAGAAATTTTGATTGTTCTTCGAAGCTTGATTTTGCTTCAGAACATTCTGCTCAGTTTGAAGATGTTGGCAGTATAGTGACATCTCAAATGGAATTTTGATCAAAACCGTTCTCTGATGATTTCTCTGGATGAAGCCCATGAGAAATGCTGAAGCCATCCAAAAGCCTGTCCGTTGTCAACATTGACCTATGTTCTTTACTTTTCCCGGTGGAGCAAATAAATGACCAGCATCATCCAGGACGTTCATCTTCATAGGTGTTTCAGGAATTTCACTTTTCCCATCAGAATCTTCTTGGTCAATGGGTTTTGCAGAGGCTCCTCCAAGGCGAACCGACTTTTCTTGCTCTGATACTCGAGGCAACAGATTCTCGTCTCCATCCTTGAAATTCTGGTGATTTGGTCTTTCAGGCATTTCTTCGAGCATCTGATGTGCAATTATGTGGATGATTCCAACATGAAGTTGGCAGTGATTTTACTCTAGCAGAAACTCCTTCCCTGCAATGAATCCATGTATAATGGAAACCCAAATTTATAAACCATTCAAACATTAAAACACATAATCATTCAGAGCAATCCAATCACCAAGTCACAACAATCAAACCCATAGAATCATCGGATTCATGTCTCTCGTTGTTTCCTTGTTCACATCTCAACACAAACCTCCACCTTGAACTGTACCCATACTGGCAACAATAACTTAATTGTTTTCAACATCAATTCTTTACTTGATCGAAATTCCTCTTCACTGATTCATCTTTATCCGCTCAACCCTCTATTTCTTTCGTTCTCAATTACCAGTAGCTACCAGCAACTCAAAATTAATTCATTCGATCATTAATGCAAACAACATATAAATTTAGTGAATAATCAAGAGAAGATTTAAGTCGAGTTATTTGAATCGTGAGATGCATCATCTAAAACTTCGTTTGATTTTGTTCAGAGGGTAAAATCCCCAAATCAGCTAAAGATTCCATCATTCGGAAGTTTTCAAAACAAGTTAAATGGGTTTATAAGTATTGAAATTAGGTTTCGATTTGAAAGAAAAAATGACTTTTTGTTTAAGAACTAAACTATTTGACTTTAAATCTTTAGATTTGAGTTTTGAAGAACAAATAAAATCGCAAGAGAAGAAAATCTTTGCTGTTGGGTTTTGTTTTTCGGTGATCATTTCTTCTCTTCTCTGTTTTCTTCATGTAACTTGTTCTCTCCAGTTCCAATCAATCTATGCATCAGGTAGGATAAATCCTTTGACACACTTCCTATTTCTAGCGTCAAATTGTTTGTGCCAAATTTCTTATCAACAAAAACAACCACAAATCATCAATAAAAGTTGAAGTTTTTATTGATATCTCTGGTTACAGTTGAAAATGAAGAGGAAGAAGCCATCCATCGGTCCAAAAGTCCCCTTCTTTCTCACTCAAAAATGGGATTTAAAGGTACAAAAAAGATGATAATTACTAAAATGCCCTTCCTCACATGTCATCAAAGTTCGCCACGTGTCGATGGAGATTTTTCTGAGCTCGCCATGTGTCGAAGAGGATTCACCATATTTCGCCATGTGTCAACGAGATCCGCTACGCGTCCCTATTGATCTTATCTTCAAAATGACATCTATCCAAAAGTTGGTGCGGAATGGACTTGGTCTATCGGGATTGACTTGGTGCATCGGGATTGACTTGGTCTATCGGGATTGACTAGGTCTATCGGGATTGACTTTGTGCATCGGGATTGACTTGGTCTATCGGGATTGACTTTGTGCATCGGGATTGACTTGGTGCATCGAGATTGCTGACGTCACTTCGGGAAAATGATGACGTCACTTCGGTCCAAGTTGGGCTTCGGACTTGCTGACGTCACTTCGGGAAATGATGATGTCACTTCGGTCCAAGTTGGGCTTTGGACTTGCTGACGTCACTTCGGGAAATGATGACGTCACTTCGGTCCAAGTTGGGTTTCAGACTTGAGTGGAGTGCTCCTATTTTCTCCTGTTAGGCTAGTTTGGCCGTTGGGCTTGATTAATTGCTGCGGACCAAGAATTCTTGGGTGGGAAACATCATTTTGGTACTAACAAACTCGATTCAAACCAACAGACCATAACCAAACTTCACATGAAACCCATTTCTCTACAGATTCTGTTTCTTGGTTTGGATAAAACCCAAATCACATTTCTTTTCAAACTATGTAGCACAAGGTCTTCTTCCTCTATATTCAAATCTCTTTTTATTTCAGGCAGCAACACCACTTCTACCTAATTTCTCTCTTTCTTGTGTCACGGAAACTACAACCAGCGTACCCATGTCTCATAACCCTTAGCTGCACCATCCAACGAACCTATGGACGCCGACGTGAAGATTCGGTTGTTGTTGACGACTTGGTCTTGAACCTAACTTAGAAGAGAAGAAGAGGAATTGAACTCGACCTAGGTCATAAATACTTATAAGGTAGATGGTTTTAAGGCACCCAGCAGTTAGATAAGGGGCACCCCCTACTTAACTCTTCAAATAATAACCGTGTAATTTGCTGCCCCTTAGTAACTTCTTGTTTTCAACACAATTAAGTCTCCCGTTCTTTCTAGCTTTCAGTCCATCCACATCCAATGTTGCCAAGTGATGTCATAAGCCTCTATTTCTCTTCTTTTACTTCATGTGACTCCAAAATACCTATAAAACTCAAAACAAACAAAATATATACAAAGTACGAGAGAAATAACTAAGACAAGCATAATAAATTGATATTCAAATTATGTAAATTATGCACTTATCACGATGTTGGTCGTTGTGGTGGTTGTAGTTACTGGCGGTGGTGATGGTGGTGACTGTGGTGTGCTGGTTGGTGGTGTTGCTAGTTGGTGGTGTGGAGGTGGTGATGGTGACAATGGTGCTGGTTGGTGGTGGTGGGGTGATGCTGATACTGATTGGTGGTGGTGTTATTGGTTGGTGGTGGTGCTGGTGCTGGTTAATAGTGTGGTGGTGTTGATGGCTATGCTTGGTCGTAGCATGCTTAGACACAACATGTTTTCCCTAGCCATGCTTTCCGTAGCCATGCTTATCGTAGTCATGCTAGGTCGTGCCATGTTTTTCCTTAGCCATGCTTATCGTATCCTTGCTTGTCGTAGCCATGCCACGCCGTACTCTTGCTTAGTCTTTGAGGACACGCCAACAATTGCTTGTTCTCCAGGTAGCATGGCGTCAACCCTTGTTTGGTCCTCGAGAAGCATGGCGCCAACCTTGCTTAGTCCTCGAGCACATTGATAGGTGCATAATTTACATACTTGAATATCAATTTTATATGCTTTATTTAGCTACTTCTCTTGTATTTTGTGTATATTACGCTTGTTTTAGGTTTTAAAGGTAATTTGGAGTCATATGGAGCAAAAGAAGCAGAAATCATTTAAAAAGGGTAAAAACATCATTTCATATGGGAGCGTTATTGTAAGTCAAGCTAAAGAGCTGAGGTTCATCCAAATCAGGGGTGCCTAAATCCTCCCCAATTATCATAACCTAAAAGCTAGGTCTAGTTACGACCAATTTCTTTAGTTTCTTCTACAATTCATGTCGGCTATAATTTGTTCCAGGGTTGTGTATGAATTCAGATGGGATAATACCGGCTAACCTAGGTTTTGTGGTTGGTTTTGCTGTTGGGTAATAGATCTTGGCTATGTACGAGAAAGAAAGATTAGAGATTGAAGAAGAGCATAAAATAGGAGAAAGGAAAAACAACAAGGTGAAGTCAGTTGGAATTGATGGTGGTCTGTAATGGTTCTGTGAATGGAAGAAGAAAGATGGTTTCGAGTTTGATTTGAGATTGGTTTCATATTTCTTACAGCGAGGTTGAAGATGAATTTTATAGATGTTTGAGCTCGAGTTGTTATTGGATTGACGGTTAACATTGAAATAAGACAGGCTGAGAATGAGAAGAAATCATATGGAGTTGTGATGATGCGTTTGTTTAGCTGAGAAAGATGGTTTGTGGGCTTGATGGCCAAAGAATTGAGACCGAGATTTGTCATTGCTTGGGTTCTAATTCAGGTGAAGATATGGAATGAATCTGTGGTGTTGGAGTTTAGATGGGTGTATTGGGATCTTGGAAGGGTTATGATGCGAATTTGAATTCAAAAAGATAGCTGAGTCTTGGACATGATTTGAAGGGTGCTCAATGGGTTTTTATACTAAAATTTCCTGGCGAATTTGAGGGCGACCAAAAACTAATTAGGGGCGACTTTTTTAACCCAATCCCATGGATGTGGCTAAGGGATGACCTAGGGGTATGTAAAAATACTAAAATACCCTTTCACTAATCAAACAATTACCATAAAACCTTTCACTAATTAAACCTAAACTTAAACCTATTTCACACTACTTCCTCTCAAACTACCGATTTTGAATTTTTGTTTTCTCTTCTTCTTCTATTTTTTCAAACTACCGATTGTGGCACAATCGAATTCATCTTCAACCGATTAATCGTAAACCAATTCATCGTCGTTATTACAATCTAAAAATGGCAAGAAAGAAGCAAACAACTCGTCAACCTCCTAATACAGAGTGGCCGGATTTTGCCACAAGAATAAGAGATCGAGAGATTGTTGAAGAACAACACGAAGAACGCAAAGAGGATGACCTAGAAACGGAAACCGATTCCGACAATCAGACTCTCCATAACTTTGTAATGGCTCCAATAAGGTAAGGGTTTACCATTATTTGTGTTTATATTGATTCAAGCGAATGAATTAGTCACTAGAATATCAAGGGTTTTAGGTTAGATTTCACAATCGTTCGTTTCGTGGTTGATTAAACTACCGATTATGTTAGTGTTCTTCATTGCTCATGAACATCATGCACAATCGGTAGTCATGTTTAGGTTATAAACTATCGATTGTATTACTGGACCAAAATTTAGTGATAATCGGTAGTTTCGTATAGGGTTAAACTTCCGATTATGCAAGTTAGTGATCCTCAAAAACATCGATCACAATCGGTAGTTATTTTCACCTAAACTATCAATTATATTCCTGTCTCCAAATTTACACATAATCGGTAGTTTAGTATAGGGTTAAACTTCCGATTGTGAAATTTAGTGGTTCCTCAAACATCGACCATAATCGTTAGTTATAATTTTGTCATAAACTACCGATTGTATTACTAGACCAAAATTTACACATAATCGGTAGTTAATTTTTTTATGTAACTACCGATTGTACGTGTGTCCATAGATTTTTTTGTTCCATTTTTTATGCACAATCGGTAGATTATGTAGAGCCCGAGCTACCGATTATGCACAATCGGTAGTTAAGAAGATTTTTAGACTACCGATTATGCATAATCGGTAGTTACGTTGTTCTTTTGCCTACCGATTATGAAAAATTGGGTGAGTTTAATGTACTTTTTCTACCGATTATGTACTGATTAAACGGTGTCTTGTTGGAAATAATTGTTCTTTTTTATCTTGTCAATCATAGAAGGGAAAGACGATATAAGCATTCCCACGATACGATTCTTACGGGGCCTCGTCGTGAAGGGGGTAAGAAGGTTACTGCTAGTGCAAAAAGACAAAAGAGCGCTAGCGAAATTTTTATAACCGAAGGAACTCAAGAAGTAAAAAAAACGAATAAAAAGGAGAATCAAGTGCTCCACAAGATAGATACTTTGATGAAGGACGACCAAGTGGTAGACAAGAAGAAGGAAGTGGTACAAAGAAGAAAGCTAGGAAGAAAGGAGGACACAAAGTCCCCGACTCTTTGAAGATGAAGGGTCTTCAAGAAGGCCAAATCCCCGGCCTCCCAAGAGATGGAGGAGATCTATTGTTTGGGTACAAAGACTCTTGGGCGAAAGAGATTTACTCAACAGAGGTAATAATTATAAAATACCATTCTTAACATATTGTCTTTTTATTCGTAGAAGTGTTAACTGTTATTCTAATTATTTTTTAATTCGTCGTGTATATTAGGACCATTCTAATGCGGTCCATTTACTCAAACCTACGGCTGCACCAACAAAGATGAACGATTGGCCGTTGGAAGGTGAGTGTCAACGGTTCTAGCAAATTATACTTCAATCGGGGCTATCTACGGCTGCCCAGAATTCCATGTTACCTCACGACCGGGTGTCGATATCGGCCTTCATGGAGAGGACGTATCCTGAGACCGATACCTTCCACATGCCATGGGGAGAGATGACCATCACCCCCGATAATGTGGTGCAGATTCTAGCTCTCACTGACCATGGTACGGCGGTGAAGTTTGATTATGTGAAACGGTTAAGCTGGGACCAGCTTTATGTTTACACTGAGAGGTGCTTTGGTTGGGTCCGAGAGATTTCCGATGTAGAGTTCAAACGGTGCACTTCTTACAAAACTAGGCAATCAGCATGGTGCAACTGATGAAAATGTTCAGAGGCACCAAGGCTAAGGAAGACCTGATCCCAGAGTTTAGCGATGACCAGGTCAATGCTGCAGCCACTGCATATCTTCTCTGTGTTTTGGGATGTGTAATTTTCCCCAATGCTAGTGGCAACCGGGTCGACGCCAACCTCTTACAACTTTTGCATCCCCTCCACAAAGTTCAAGACTATTCATGGGGCACCGTATGTCTTGCGTTCTTGATGGAAGAGATGAGAAAGGCATCCAGGGAACAGACTAGCCAAATAGTCGGGAACGTGAGCTTACTACAGGTATTTTGGTAACTCCATTGATGGTTTGATTGTTATTTATTTTTTCTTCTTTTAAAAATCAATTTTCTCATACTTGGTTTGATATGTACACTAGAAATGGATCTATGATCACTTCCCGTCCCTCGAATTGGCCAGAGAGAACCCGGCATGGGATAAAGGCACACCCCGAGGCACAAAATACATCTTTGAGGATAACCATTCAAGGACCAAGGAGTATGAGTTGATTTCTTTGAGGAGGAAACTAGACTCCATGGCGTACAAAGATGTATGCTTTGATCCTTACAGGGAAGACCGAGCTAATGGTCATTTAGCGCGAAGGTCTAAGTTGTCATTCTACAATGGACCCTTGTGGCATCCAACTGGATATGTGATGTACAATGCCACAAGGGTGATGCGTCAACTAGGTTTTGTCCGAGAAGAACCTTGGAGTTGTTTCAGGGCAGGTTCGAGTTGGACGTGGAGAATTGTGTTTGTGGTAAGGACTCAATCACAATTGTTTACTTTGGTAACCCATCGGTTGAACATTGGGACAACAGGATGCAATCTATGATCAACGAGGGGAGACCTGTCACCCGAGCTGATGAAGCAGATCCTGGCTATATGGTATGGTACCGGCAACATTCTCATCTTCACGTGATCCGTGAAGATAAAGGAAAGAGCACCAGGGTGCCCGAATATAGGTGCATCATCAAAGACAAACCCTCGGGCTATGAAAGGCTGGTACGTAATGTTATTTCCTTTTGATTTTAGTATTAGGGTCAATATTTCAGATAATAATCGTTTGATTGTATTGCCTAAAAAAACAAAAAAATGTTTGTATTTTTCTCGAAGAAGATGGATGGGTGCATCAATGCGGGAGTGCCTCAATCAGTTGAGACGATGAGAGAGCATAAAGACCTCATTGACAACATAGATAATGAAGCATATGCTATCAAGTTTAGAGAGAAATCTGCGAATAATCCGAAGAGGGTAACATCAAAGCACAGTAAAAGATTTCGCGGTTCAACGAGTGCTGCTCTTGAAGCAAATATCCCTGAGGGTGAAGCCAATGCCGCTGATGCTGAAAGAATGTTAGCCCCTGGTGCTCGTGCTCCTCGTACCAAAACCAAAAGAGTTAGAAATTAGATTGTGGTTGTTAAGTTGATGGATATTACTATAGTGTTTAACATTTCTTGTTTTAATGTCTAACATTTGAAAGGATTTTATGTTCTTTTATTGAGTTATCAATTGATTTGCAATCGATTTATTTTTAACAAGTTATTTTCTTCAAATTTTACATCATAATCGGTAGTTAAGTGGTTTGAAACAACTACCGATTGTGTATATCCATCACCAATCGTAGATAACAAACTACCGATTGTGTTAGCTTAATACAATCGGTAGATAAATATCTACCGATTGCATTTACCCCAGGAACTGCCTGTTCCTGGCCACTTTTTGTATGATAATCGGTAGTTTAAGAAATTCTTAAACTACGGATTGTGCTTGTACAAAATGTTGAAGTTTTTTAAAAAAAATTGATTTCCAATTTAGGGCTACTTATGATAATCGGTAGTTTAAGAATTTCTTAAACTACCGATTGTGATTGTACAAAATGTTGAATTTTTTTAAAAAATTTGATTTCCAATTTGGGGCTACTTATGATAATCGGTAGTTTAAGAATTTCTTAAACTACCGATTAACACAATCGGTAGGTAATGGTGATCCCAAAACTTCCGATTGTTAATATTAGTTCGAACTTAGTGTAAATATTTTTTGTACACTCTTGTTACACCAGGCCTCAACAACTTTTTTTTTTGAAACGGCAGGTTTATAAACAGAAACCAAAACCTAATTCTTCTTGTTCTCTACCTATTCACGCCTCTTTTTCTTCTTATTTCCTTCTCTACCTCTACCTGTATCTATTCTCAACTAAAACAGCTTCCTTTTTCATTTATTTTTCTCTACCGATTTTTCTACTCCCTTTACTCTCATTCTCCATTGAAAAAGGCTCCAAAATCTTTACCTAAACAATCAAAGAAGGGAAAGGAAAAGATGGTGATAGAGAAGTTCAAGACTATTGAAATCAATTCGTCAACTGATTCCGATGAACTTCCCCTCCGACCAAAAAATGTTCCTACCCAATCAAAGAAGGGAAAGGAAAAGTAAGTTACATCCAACTTTTATGTTTTTAGTTATTACTTTGAAGAAATCATGATAATTCTTGTTTATAATTTTCTGAAACAACGCATAATCGGTAGACATATGACAAACTTTATCTACGGATTGTGCCTCTAGTTCATCATTTCTGAAGAACATCATGCACAATCGGTAGGTATTGCATAATTTAATCTACCGATTATACAATCGGATAGGTACTGAAAACACTCCCTACCGATTGTGTGTAATCGGTTGATATTTCCTATTTTTAACTACCGATTGTGTGCTTTTGTTTATTTTTATAATACCTATTGTGTATAGTTAATAATCAATGTTTGGGTATGTTCATTAAGGTTATGGATGAAGATGATTCCGATGAAGGTCTTTTTCCTGCTCGAAAGGCTGAATTGCTTTCTCGTCCTTTTTTTAATTTACCGAAAGGAGTTTCTAATACAGAAATATATCAAATGATGCTGGACTAACCAGATTTCTCACAAATCCTGAAGGATCCTTGGTGAACGGTCCTGACAATCCCTTCAATTGGGTTGATATTTCATCTTCGGATGAAGGATCTGAGGCAAAAATGAATCGAAGGATAGCGGCTGATCCGGATTTTGATCCTCGACTATTTTTCTCGGAGAAATACTTCTCAGGCATAAACCCATACTACAATGAAGCTGGAGAGTACATAGGTCCAGTTCAGGATGATGAAGTTGTTGCTGATCCTAAGGGGAAAGAGAAGAAAAAGAAAAAGCGGGTTAAAACTAGGACCAAGTCGAGAGTAACAAGGAGTGGAAGAATTTCATGAGATCAATAAGATTGATCACTTTGAATTTTTATAATGTGTTTTGTTTCGTTTATTCAGATGTTTTTAGTTTTTTTGAACAAGTTTAATGAACAATATGTAGTAAGTTTATTTGAGCAAGTTTTTCTTCGGATGTTGAAATAGTATTACGAAGTTAGATGTTAAGTAAAATCGACATAATCGGTAGATAATAATGTTTATAAACTACCGATTACATGCAATCGATAGTTATTAAATTCCCGTGCTACCGATTATCCACAACCAGTAGTTATTTATGTTCACTAACTACCGATTATGGCAAGAAAAGTCCTGGACAAGAAAACCATTATAATCGGTAGATAAAATTGATCTTTAAACTACCGATTACAAAGTTTAAAATTCAATTCAGGCTACAATCGGTAGATATAAATTTTCAATTCCTACCGATTGTGAAAGAGGAAGAGTTAGAAATTTTGGAAGGCTTTGAGAAATTCAATTTGGGGCGACACCTATAATCGGTAGTTTAACTACTCTATTAAACTATCGATTGTACAATCGGTAGGAATCAAAATCACGAGCCTACCGATTGTACAAAACTATAACTCGAAAAATCAATCTAAAACACTCTCGATTTCTCTTCCAAAACTAACTCAAATAATTTTCTGACACTAACTATAACCAAATTAATTAACTAATTAATCAAAATTAACACTAATTAAGCAAGGGTAGATTAGCCATTATAGAAAATATATGGATAAGGGATGTATTGAGATTACTTCAAATGACCTTATTTTGTTTTATTAGTCGCCCCTAAATGGTTTTTGGTCGCCCTCAAATTCGCCAGGTAAAATTTCTGTTGGGTTGTTGCCATATAATGAGGAAGAGACTACAACAAGCTTATTGAGTCTGATGGTGGGTTCGAAGGTGCAGAAGAAATTGAATTTGAATGAATAATAGAATGTTATGAGCTAGAATTTGCAGAGAAGGAGATGAATTAGATTTTAGAAACTCCAAAAGGATAGGCCTGAATTTCCTACAGAATTGCAACGCAAATACTCGATGGTTTGCTTGAATGAGAGTACTCGTGACTTAAAGAATGGGTTGAAGTTGCATGTCAGTTCCACAAAACTGACAGGCTTATTTAAAGGACTAATGAACCTGATTTTGGGCTTAAATAGTTAGCATGACTTATTCTTTTGAACCGGATTTTGCTTAGAGTTTGTTTGGGATTAACATATTTTTGTTAAAGATTATGGTTTAATTAGAAAAGATTTTTACTCCAAAAGGAATTCTACAAGGGAGAAAGCTATATAAGAGCAACTTCAGCAAGAGGGAGATATCTAGGTTTTTACCTAGTTCTATTCTCACCTCTTCTGCTTTTTTCTGTAGGTTCGTGCGGAAAAGATTTCTCACATCTAAGGTTTACAATTTCTTTCTTTGTTAAATTCAATTGTGTAAACTCCAATTTATGAGTACTTAATTTTATTGTTGGTTAGGGAATAGTTGGATTTTACAATACATGATTCCATGAATAATAAATTAGTTTTGTCTCAAATTTATCGTTCATGATTCACCACAAATATCACCATGTATGATTTGATTGTTTGTTTAGTTAAGTTGCAAATTGATTGAACTCACATTCACATCTAAAGCTAATTTGGAGTTTATTACACGTAAAAGTGATACTCCTTGAATACAAGTAGCATAGTTGTGGTTATTACTTGTAGTGATATATCCTAGTAATCACAAGTGAATTATGACCTTTTTTAAATTCATTAGTGCACTTTCCATGTTCAATTACATTGATTATCCTTATTTCATGAATCTTAATGCTCATCAGGAATTAAACTTGATTATTGGTTTTACACATTAGGTTGTTATCTTGGTAGAATTCATATTCGCATCTTTTCATGTGTTTGTTGATGACTTGAGGAAATTTTCGGGATATTCTTGCGATCAAGGTATTCTAGGGCTTTTGATAAAACGAGATTAAATATCAATTTTAATTATTAAGACAAGAACATGTTTGTGAATGAAAACGAAATCTTGACCAATATTCTCAATGTTTGATTTTTTTCTACAAGTTCTTAGTTTCTTAATTGGTTTAGTTTACTTTTATTGAATCTAAAAAATACCCTCTTGTTTTACATAAGATATCGAAACCGAATAACAACCAAGACCTCCTTGTGGGAACAAATCTTTCTTACCTCGTACTTCATATAAATCATAAGTAGTGAGAAAGTAATAAATAATTTTGACGTACAGACAACCACATCACATACGCCAACCCTTGTTTGGATCCTGGGAGCATGACACCAATCCCCTGCTCGGTCCTTGAGAACTTTTGCATAATCTTGACTTTGTACACTTCCAAGCTTGTATCATTCTCAACCCTGCGCACATCCAGGCTTGTCACTTCCAAGTTTGTGCCATTTTCAAGTCTTGCCTCTTTCAAGTTTGCGCACTTCCAAGCTTAGTCCTGCTAACTTTACTATACTTAACACTAGTAGTAAGATTACTCGAAAGAGTCATTCATATGACTCAACCATTAAAATTTAAGAGACACCAAACAGGTCATAGTGGGATACTTGCTAGGGTATTGGTCTGACGGTCTCTAGCCTGTGAGGTGTAATTGAACACCCATGATGAAAAGGAATTAAGTGAAACTTTACTAGAGGAGGATTAATGAACATTATGGTTACAGAAATTCTCCCGATAGTGGAATGTTCTCAACCACGTTTTCCACCTCATTATCTCGTAATCTCTTTCACTTCTTATGAGATCAAGAGTTCGACACTATAAATAGACCATTCTATATATTTCCACAACAGAGACAAAACCACAACACTAGTGAGACAACAAGTTTATTGAAAGTTCATGAGACTATCATAAACAACTTCATATTTTCCACTTGAACTACGTTACAGAGATTTGAGTTCTCCGACCAGAACTCACCAAGCTTTGATCTCATCATTTTATGTTTCCCTCTCTAAGATTAACCTTTCTTCTCATCTTTGACGGAAGAAAGGCTGGAACGACCATTTTATTGGTTTAGGATAGCCTTGTACGATTGTGATCTCTCTTATTCTTACGTTTCATCCTTTCACCCTTTTATCTGTTTTTACCCCAAAACAAGAGGCAATGGAAATGGGGGTGATGATGATGAAGGTGACAAATTAAGGTTTTGGCGATCCATCGTCATATCAAGGAATTGATCATCATACGTAATTGACGTGAGGATGATTAAGAGGTATTTTAAAGTATTAGTGGGATTAAGAGACATGGGTTTTAGTCGGGATTAAATTCTGCATGGAAGGAGTTGTATAAAATCTCAACACAACAACAACATGGATATTTGTTGACCACAAGGGAACGACACCTCACATGTTTGTTAAATATCACAAAGAGGAGCTTTATACTCCTCTCTAAACCATCTCATACCCGGCCTTCCATCACCACCAATTCTTATCTCTCACCAGCTCTCTGAGGAGTTTCTTCACCTTTTTTGCACCTTCACAATTCAGTCAACCACCATTTCAGTCCAATCCATACAATTCACAACCACCTATGGTACTTTCCGCTGACATCTCCACTTGGACCATACCACAAACAGTAACAGTTGGAGATCTCTATTATTGAGATTGGGAATTTTGATTTTTGTTAAGAAATTAGAGATGGGTAATGATTTGATTTAATTCTTTGGATAAATGTAATTAATATTTTTTTCAAGAAACACATCGTCTGGATCATGTAGCAAACAAAAACATCATCTGGATCCAAGAGGAATTGGAGTGTGTTTGAAAGAATCTATACCAAACTACGTAATCGTTTAGTTTCATCGAGAATAAACGATATGGTGTATGTTCAATACAATTTAAAATTGAAGCAACAAATACTTCAAGGAAAAGAAAAGCGACACAACATCGATGTTCATGAAGTTCCTAATGTATTGAGGGATGATAATATGCTTGACTGGATAGCAGGGGATGACGAAACACCGGTTTTACCTCAAGAAGAACAGTGGTTAAATGTGTTGGAAGATGAAGCGACCTCCACCATACAAATGGAACGATCCAGAATTTGAAATCCCATATCAAAGGTTACCGACGAGTAAATTTTTTTTGAATTTGGTAATCTATCATTTGGAGACAATGCACAAGGTTATGAAAATATAGATCCCATATACAATTTATTACAACGTCGATCGTTCAGACTAAGATATCCGAGGAATTAATGAATAATATAATTCCATTATTAATATCAATAATGAAGTAGATAACCGTAATGATGATGAAGAAGAAAACTATGGTTATGATGATGATGATGATAATGCTAATGAAAAAAACCAGATGCACTACGGGAACCAATATGAGGAGGAGGAGGAATCAACTAGGAATCATTGAGAAAATAGATAATACTTGAAAATGTTGGGTACAAGTTGGTTTGTCTAAGTTTTTAAATTTCAAGAATTAGTTCAATTATCGTAAGTTTCTAAAATTTGAAGTCTTTAATCATGTATGTACGGAGTACCTTTGTATTATTTTTAAAATTCTAGTTGTAAGTTTGTAAAAAAAATTGCATAAGAATTTCTCTAAATTTTTTTATTTGTATATAAAATAAATGTTATAATGGGCGTGGAAACGGAAACACGGTCTAAAAAACCTTTATTAAAATGTTATTTAGAAGAAGAAAACATAAAAATCGAATTTAAAAAAACGTTTATAGTATGAGTGAACACAGTTATAACGGGTCTAAATGACACCGTTTTTTCCTATTTATCGGTGTTATTAGACACGAATATCATTGACCCTCGCCAATACGCTATATAGATGTGACTGTTTTTACGACCGTTTTTCACACCTTGCTCTTAACCATGAGAGTGGCTCTCGTACAGGGACATAGGGAGAGGATGCATGTGGGGTCTATAGGCTCTACAGGATATGAAATTTCATTAAAAATAGGCTTGGGATCTTGGTAATTTTGAAATCTCGTGGGCACAAACTTTATATGGAAAAATTAAAAATTGAATTGCTGGTAGGATCAAGTGTAATCTTTATATATGAAAATTTGTTTGGCCCATATCATATGAGTCTTAGCTCCGTCCCTGCTCTCGTACATATTAAGTGATTGTTTCGTAACTTCAGTTACTAGTGTGATAATTACTTCATCACTTTTAATTACAAACAAATGGAACTTGTATCCCTGGATACATGTTCAGACAATGATTGTTTGCATTGGGAATAAGCAATGCTTGTTTCCAATGCATTGGAGTGAGTATTTTTAGAACGTTTAATTGGGGGATACCCCCACAAATTGGGGAATACTTTTACTTGGCCCAACCTAGAAATTTTGCTAAGTTTTTTTTCTTCAGAATATTGGTAGTGTTGATATTACTATGATACCCTTTATCCATAATCCTTAATAATATCCCTAACCAAGTATCCCCCAATTTGTGGGATAAATTCTCAAAACGTTTGTATTCTTCTCCCTTTATTCTCTCTACATTCTCCACATTATTCTCCTCTTTCTTTTTCCCATTAAAACCTTCATAACTTCTCCTAACCGTTTTATTTCATCGTCGATTAATCGTTGAATTCAAAAATCAATCGTCAATCAATTACATCTACAAATAAAAAATGGCTAGATCCAAACAATGTGCTAGGGCGGCTAAACTTAATCCTGGAATTGTTGCGGCGGCTCAATGAAAAGCGAAACAATTACATCAAGATAAACTATCCTCCATTTCCACTTAATTGGAAGAGGAAGAAGAAGAGGAGAGTCAAAATCTTGCTTAAATGACTTCAATGAGAATGTAAGTGGTTCAAAATCTTTTATTTAGTGTCTTCATTGATTTGAAATAGTTAAAATAGGTTAGAATTGAAAAATCTGATGTTCAATTGTAGTTTTAGAGTGTCAGTCGGCATTGATTTAAGTTGAATGCCATACCGACTGAGACTGTCGGTATTGATTTGTTTAAATACCATACTGACAGTATGATTATATTTCCATAATTTTTTGAATATCCACTGTCGGTATTGATTAGTTGAAATTTTAGTTTGAATACCATACCGACAGACATAGGAATACTCTTCAGAATTTTTGCATGGCTTCTGTTGGTATTGTTTAAATTTTTTACGACAATGCCGACTGAACCATTTGAAAACTCTGTTAAAAAATGTAGTCAGTCGGTTTAGTTTGATATTCTATGCCATCTGACATAGGAATAAATATACAAATATGCTAAAGTCTTCTGTCGTTATTGTTTTCTTTTTTATGACAATGCCGACTGAACTCTTACAAAACTCTGTGTAAAAGAACCATTCAGTAGTTTTAGTGTGTGTGTTTGTTAAAATTATGCCGACTGATAGTGTTAGTATAATTTTCTCTCTGTCGGTATACTCGATGTGTAAAATGGAAGTGCCGACTGAGGTTAATTCAAAGCAATTTTGTGTTATAAAATGCTTATTTAGTTGTTATTTGATGGATTGTTAGATCAAGAGGTAATACATCTGGAGGAAAGGATCCTCCTAAGTAAACATCTAAGAAGATTACTAAGGAAGTTGACACTTAAACAGGGAGCAATCCATTACCTCTCATGAGTCCGTTCCTCCTCGTAAGGGGCATAAACATTTGGGTGCTGACAAGAGAGGCACTAAGCATGTCCCGATGGACCGGAGTAAATTAATAATCCGGGAACCCACTGAAGCAGAGTTGCTTCGGTCTCAAGATCATGATGAGGATGATGTACCTGATTTAGTTCCACCTCCACAAGGGAAAGGGAAAGAGAAAACGGTTGATGATGATGAGCCCCATGTAGTTCCGCCTCTAAAAAGGAAAGGGAAAGGGAAACACGTTGAGATGGGAGTCGAAGAAAAAGAAACGAAATATAAAAAAGACTCGTATCCCTCATCCTGACGATATGCTACCTCCTCACCCTAAAGGAAAAATATTGGGTGAACACGAGGAGAAAGATTTGTTGTTCGGCTACAAAGACTCGTGGGCTCATACGATATATTAATCATATGTAAGATTATCTATCTTATGTTTTCTTTTAAGGATTTATGATCGTTTTTTTATGTTTTTTATGTTTTTTTTGTTTGTAGGATCACAAGGATGTGGTCCTTGTCTGCAGACACCAATCGATGCATGTTTGGGATTTGGGCTTGGAATCTGATAGTGTTATAACCCTAGTTGAACATTGCGGTATGTACCCTGCGGTTACTAATCACGTCTACTATGATGTTGTCACAGTGAATTGTTTATTGGAGCAGTTTTACGGAGAAACCGATATCATACATTTCCCTTGTGGTGAGTTGACTGTGATACCTGATTATGCTCAGCAAATTCTAGGCCTTGAAGTGCGAAGAAAAGCTGTTACAGAAGAAAATTATACCAAGGACTTGGGATGGGAGCAGTTGCATAATCTTACCAATGCGTTGTTTGGTTGGGACGCCGAGACTTCAAGAGCAAATTTCCAAGAACGCTGGTTATACTACCAAGACTTTCAAGCTAAAGATACTCAAGGAAACCTTTGGAGGGACACGACTAAGAGAAGAGAATGGCTTGCTAGGTCCCAAAGATATTATTCATACAGTCGCTGACTATATGTTGTGTATCTTGGGCACGAGGATTTTCCCCGACACTAGTGGAAACCGGATAAATGCTAACTTTCTCCAATTGTTGCATCCTTTAGATCTTGTCCCCAACTACTCGTGGGGCACCACTGTGGTTGCACATTTGTTGAGTGAGATGCGGAAATCCTCAAAGGAGACTTGTAGGGACTTTGTCGGGAATATGACTCTCCTCCAGGTAAGATCGAATCAATTTAATTGTTGTTGTCCTTTTTTTTCTTTCAAGTATACTGGTATAATGTTAATTCCTATAAACTCTATTATCTTGACATAGGTCTGGGCGTATGAACACTTCCCATTATTGTTTAAGGATAATCCATATTTGAGTATAAATGTTGATTGGGAGCCACAACAAGAGCGTCCTAGAGCTCTTAGATACCGGTTCAAAGGGGGTCCAAAGCCAGGTAACAATAAACGATTGATAGAAATACGATTGACTTTGGATAAGATAACGTCCGAAGAGGTAGTGTTTGATCCTTACAAGGAGAATAGAGAATACCACCACTACATCCAAATGGCTAATGATGTTGCCTTTTATAACGGACCGTTGTTTCACCCTGGAGGATTTGTCATATACAATCCAATCCGTGTAATAAGGCAACTAGGGTACAAGCAAACTAATAAGGTTCTTTATGTGCCTGACCATATTTTCCATCATAAATGGAAAGAGTGTACATCGACCTCGAAAACAACTGTCGTAGTTTGCGACCCTACACCACTCCCTTTACATTGGAGGAAAAAGGTCGATAAATGTCAGGTAAATGCCAATAATTGGGTTGTTGCTGTCAATGGTGAAGCCGATGAACTCTACATCACGGAGTACAGAAAATGGGGTCATGGTTACGTGGTACGTCCGACAAATGTTCAAGTCCATCCCTAGCAAAAAAAGTAGCCAACCCCTGCTCCAGCTTTTACCCCAAGTTCTTCTCAATCTCCAGATTCTATCGCAAAGATTTTTTCCATCGTGGTACATATGTTTATGCATTTATTATGTTTTTTTGTTTGTACTATGTACTCTTATTCAAATAACAATGATGCGTTTTGCTGTTACGTAAGTATAATAACTATATATTTTATGTATGAATATGAAAAATAGCGGAGGCGCATCGGTGGTATTTCGAAATTCTTTAGTTGCAAAGTTGATGAAGGAGTGACACTGACCACTGAAGAAATGCGTGAGGTCGATGAGAAACTAAAGAACATTGAGAATGTTGGTGCGAGGGAGATGTTCGGGGAAAAGAAGAAGAATCGGGTGTCAAAGAAGTCTAGGCGGGAGTGATTTATGTTCTTTTTGAACAATTTATAACTTATTTACTTTGGTCGCGTTAAACAATGTTGATTTGGTTTCACTTTGGTTTGTTTGAATTATGGTGTTGGCATGCTCGAAACCAATAAAACAAATGTCGATTGTTTGTCAGTATAGTCCAGTCAATGCCGATGGATCGCTTAGAAAACTTAACCATCTGAGATGATTTTCTTTGTGTTCTTTGTCCGCCATCTCTTTAGTTCTCTTTCTCTCTTTCTCTTGTTCCTCAGATGCTAGTTGGCTTAACCGAACTTCTTGTTTATCTTCTTCTTCCTTGGAATTCTTAATATTCTTCTTTGGTGGTTCAGTAACCGCATAACAATTCTTTTTCACATTGTTCCCTATATGGAATGTACAAAGAAAATTTTGTGCATTGGGGAAAACTTCTTCTATCGCTGTCATTAATGCTTGTTTATTATCAGTTATTATAACCCTTGGAAGATCATTGCCACGGAAGAGTAACTTCAATTGTTATAAGGCCCAGATATAGCTATGATCCTGCTCGTCTCTCATAAAACACCAAGCCAACGTGAATGTTATCTTATCCGATGTATGACCCACGATGTTGAACAACGACATATGGTATTTGTTTATCTTGTAGGTGCAGTCCATCATAAGAACCAAGAAGAAGGATTGAGTCAATTGTGCCGTCAACGGATGTGCAATGAATATTTGAAGGACTTTGCCATCCGACCCAATTTTCTCCTTATGTGTATAGTTGTGATCGGTCGCTAACTTTAGAAATTCTTGCATAACCAACCTTCCTTGCCATTGTCGCATTCTTATAATTTCCTTTGCACTGTAAATAGTACTTAAAGAAGACACGTTGGTTGAATCATTCGCCTTTATACCGCTGAGGATTTGACTAGGTGTGGTGCATGTTTTAGTCAATCTCTCTACTTCATTGAATTGATCGGGTTTCAACTTTGTAACTACGGAGTGGCCTACAAATATCTTTGGATCCAGATGGTTATGTCGACCGCACATCACTTTACTCTTCCATGCATTTCCTTTCAAATTAAACACAAGCTTAAAGGGGCATCCATCATTTCTAGTTATAGTCTTGTATACTTTTTTAGTCTTCTTTGGATACACATATCCCTTTTTCTTGTGGCTAGCGTACTTCCCACCTCTCTCACAAGCCATCTCAAACCGAGTTAATCTGCCCTGATTGTTTCTGACTGGAACACACTTATTCTTGAGAGTCGTATCTATAGCTCACTTGATTGCATCATCTTTACTTGTGAACTCCTACATTACACATAAATATAACAAGTTATATGTCTCGTAACAAATGTCCATGTATACTTTCGGAATCATTTCGTAACTTACCAAATCATTTCCATAGTACTCTGAAGTATTTGGACCCAACTCTCGCAAAGGTTTAGTATCCGCATCGGTCCCAAGTACGATCTGACAACAATAAACAAGAAAGAAATAAGTAGAGATAAAGTAAAGATGACTCAATATCGGCATGCTCGATAACTTAAATAATTCCCACATATAACATTTTAAGGTAAAAAAAATTCAAGGACTCAGTCGGAATTATAGAAAGAGTTACATTCAATGCAGACTTACAACGAAAGTGACTTCACTATTTTTTCTACTCAATCGGCATGCTCGATAACTAAACAACAATCCCGACTGATAAATATTCAGATGGCTTATATTTTTAAAAGGTATTAGTCGACATTGTATACATAGACATCTTCAATGCCGACTAAGGTAACAAAAATATTGGACATTTTTTAAAGCTAGTCGGCATAGATATTTTTCGATCTTATTATGATGACTGTAAATCCAAGAATAACCCTTTTGGGGCATACTATTGGACTCAGTCGACTGCTTTGACTTGCATGCTTGTCTTTCCAAAAAACTCTAATATGTTTTTGGGGTCAGTCGGTATGGTACAAAGTACTCATACCATACCAACAGAATATCCAACCACATATTCTTTGGGGGAATACTTGATGTAGGAATTGTGTAATGTTTGAATACCATACCGACAACGAGCTTTTCAACTGCACATCCATGGCTATTTGAACATTAAAAATCACTTTCTAACTAATTTGGACCTATACCTGAGTGTTTGGAGTATTTGAGTCTCCACATTCTTCATTTCCATTGGTTGGTTCTTCACTTGAACCTTTGTGCTCATGATTTTGGGTTTTCTCATAGATAAAATTTTGATTATCTACAAAATCTTGTAATAGAGAATCATTATCAAATGCAACGTAAACCCCTTCTCCTTGTTGAGATGAAGATTCTCCAACCTCAAACTCCTGACTAGATTCACTCATTTTTATAAACTCTTCCCAAATCTCATTTTTTTTCTAAAAAAACCTCTTCTTCTTCTTCTTCTCCTCATCTTCTACCTATTTCTCTATAATAACATAATACACTAACTATAACAATAATCTTAAATTAATTACTAATTAATCAAGAGTAAATTAGGGATCATGAAAATATTATGAATAAGGAATTTTTAAAAATACTTTAAAATAATCATATTTTATTTTACATGGTATCCCTTAATTTGTAAAGATATCTCTAATTAAAGGTTTTATTTTTAATAATTTATTATTTCCAATGTATTAAAAAATAATAAAAATAGACTTCTCCAATATATTGGAAACAAACATTATCCTAATATATATTTTTTATTTCCAATGCAAACAATCATTGTCTTAACATTTATTAAGGGATAGAAGTTAACGAAACCCCAATAAAATATACGCATGTTGATTTTCGTGCCCGACCATAGGTGTTCACACTGGGATGGCTTTTATATCAGGCCTTGAGTTATAAGCCCAGAGATGTCACTATCCAAGTACCTTAAACCCAACAAAACAATTTTGACACAAAAACCCCATTGTAAACCAACTGTCCAAGTTACCCTTGCTTATAATTCATTCCAAAAATATCTTTTCCATCATGCCCGCACGCCCACCTTCTTTTGTGAACACCGAAAATTGAAGAACCCATTAACGCCCAAAAATCAGACTGTCTTCTTCATCTTCGTCTTCATCTTCATCTTCATCATCAATAGATTCATCATCATAGTCTTCATCTTCATCATCATCGTCTTCATCTTCATCATCAAGAACTTCATCATCATCATCTGCACCATCTACAACTAGAAAATCAGAAACAAACCAATTTAGAAATATTGACAAAACTTTTGTTCATCATCATCAGTAACATTTTCAACCTAAAATCAAAACAAAATCATAGATCAAAATCAAAATCAAAAATGGTTTCATTATCTGTTAGGTTTAACTATGAAATCATCATCAGTAGCTTTATCTTCATCATCATTGTCTTCATCTTCATCATCATCGTCTTCATCATCATCGTCTTCATCTTCATCATCCTAGGTTTCATCTGTTTCGAAATCAATCTTTCATACTTAGGTTGAAAGATAGAAAGCTTCAATTCCATTTGTTTTCACCCTTATTTATTTATGATTCAATTATGTTCAATTTTGGTTTCATCTTTTTTTTTTTCGTTCAATAAAATTACAGATGAAAAAAAACGATGAAACCTTTTGGGGTTTCATAGTTTTTTTTTCATCTGTTTTTCTAAAAAAAACATCATAGATTACTATGAAACCTTTTGGGATTCCATCAAAACATACATTTTCTAAAAAACACCAACAGTGTTGGAAACAAACATACACAGAATAGGATGAAACCTTATAGGGTTCCATTAAAACATCCATTTTCTAAAAAACATCAACATTTGTTGGTTACAAACATACACAGAATAGGATGAAACCTTTTGGGGTTCCATCAAAACATTCATTTTCTAAAAAACATCAACATTTGTTGGCTACAAATATACACAGAATAGGATGAAACCTTTTGGGGTTCCATCAAAACATGCATTTTTTAGAAAACACCAACAATGTTGGCAACAAACATACACAAATTATTATGAAACCTTTTAGGGTTCCATCAAAATATGCATTTTCTAAAAAACACCAACAGTGCTGCAACAAACATACACAACATATAAAAATGTCTCAATAGAAAAAGGTTTCATCCATTTCAATTACATTTTTCTGAAGTAAAAATGTCTCAGCATATAAAAAACAATGAAACCGAATAAGGTTTCATCCATTTCAATTACATTTTTCTGAAGAAAAAATGTCTCAACATATAAAAAAACAATGAAAACCAAATAAGGTTTCATTCATTTCAATTATATTTTCTGAAGAAAAAATGTCTCAGCATATAAAAAAA
>JAJJMC010030979.1:262768-319288 GCA_023531435.1 Papaver californicum | reverse complement strand
GAGCTATTGGTGGATGAAATGAGCAAATGAGCTCCCCACCTTATATAAAGGCAATGGAGGGTTCTAGAATATGGAAATATTCTAGAGTATTCTACCACTATCTTGAATGTACAAGGAATATACAAGGGAATATTCTTATCCAAGAATATTCTAGAGCTTCTAGGTTCTTCCTATGGACCTAGACTCTTGTCATGGGTCGGCCCAATATGTGGGAAATGGGCGGACCGTGACACTAGTCTTTCATGTAAAAGAAAAACATTTATTCCATTACAGAAGTCATACAAGAAAGAAATGCATTCTACCTGCGGAAATTGGGTCTTAAATTTCTTGCAAGAATGTGCGAGATTTCCTGGTTTTCAACTTAGACCTCAGGTCACTTCGAAATTTTTACCTTGATCACATTACACGGTTAAAATAACCATTAAATATAACCACATAATGTTTGTCTGATCTGACTCATGATTTGACTTGACATGATTCAGACGTTAAATGGTTTATTTTTTTATTTTTTTGATGTCTGATTTGAGATTTAACTCGGCTCATACATCTGACTAAGAGCTATTCGAATCAGGTATTATTTTGTACATGATTTGTCGACTATATATCTGATTAGAACAATTTTTTTTCTAATCCCTCTTTTCCTGTATAAAGGCGGAGTTTTGATTTTGGTTGTTCCATTAGATAGGCGTAACTTCAATTTTAAGATGACTTTTTCTACATGTACCCTTATTTATTATGCATTGGTATTATCATAAACATGTTAATGTTTATTGTCTTGGAAAGGAAATAAAGGGTAAAATAAATTATTTTTTAATATTTATGAAATTCAATTTTTTTCTTATTTTAAGAGAATTGACAAATTCCGTCTATATAAAGGGGACGAAGGGAGTATAATTTTATTTTATTTTATTCAGATGCAGTAAGTCACATTCAGATAAGTCAGATCCAGACGAGTCAGTTGAGTCAAGAAAAAATAAACAAACCACAACTTGTATATATAAATCCCTTGCGACATGGATGGGATAGTTACTTCGATCTCCAACCAGCTTGGGGTAGGGTAGTCGGTCAAAACTCAACAACCTCACCTTCTCATATTAAGTTGTTGCCATTTAGATTTTTCTCGGGACCTGATGGATTCAGGGCAAGGAAGGCTAAATGGACCATTCCCAAGTAATTGAACAACTAAAGAAAAAAATTAAAGATGAGAAATAAGGGTGAGCAACGGGTAAAATCCGTGGATTTGGCGCCACCTACATTTGTCCATCTAAACGACGTTTGCTAGACTTCCATCCACATCTGACCCAATACCTACGGATTTTAGATCCGCAAGTGGGCGGATGGATGGGTTGGATGCGGGTAGATTTCACAGATTTATACTAAAAATTATATTTAAGTAAGATGAAAGCAAAACTAATAAAATATTATTTAATTAATAATTTATAGCATCCTCAATCATCCTAAGATAAATATCTTTACATGTTTAACTAAACCACTCCGCCTCTCTACTAGAAATGTGTAAAACTAAAATTTCTGTAGATGAATGATACGAAGTAGATATAGTACTAGGTATAACACTACACCAAATTTAGTGATTAGCAACGGCGAGTGACTGTTGCAAAGTGAAGTTGCAACGTTCTCCTCTGTTACGAAAGTCGATGTTGTAATTTTTCGCACGGCTACATTACCATTGCAAATTTTCGGTCGCAAGAGTTTCCAACAGTTGCAACATTAGAATTTTACAACAGTTGTTGCAGTTGCGAAATTTTTTCCAACATCAAAAAAAGTGGTTTTGACCTGGTCAAAACCACCAGTTCCTCTGTAATGAAGCCTATACAAGGAATAAAGCCTTTTTAAAAATCCAGATTCATGATCAAAATCTCAAATAAATCAGAAAATCCATGCTCATGAAAATAAAATAAATCAACTAGTTTCCCTTTCCTAAAAACCGAGTTGTGTTGGAATACCTTACATCCACATTTCTATTTCAATTTTCAAGTACATCACGAGGATATCAAAACAGTGTTTGACATCTAAGCTTATACAAGTAATAAATTTTACAAGGGTTGAAGTTTCAGTTGGGTGAACATTCCTGTTGCTGAGGCATGCCCAAGGGTTTAAGTTTCAGTTGTCACCATGGATTGTGAGACATTTCTACTGGAGGAACCATCAAGAGCAACTGTGCTAGATGTTGCACACCCACTTTCAGCTAAGCTGCTAAATATCTGCAACAACCAACCAACCAACCAACCATTCAGACAAGTTGTAGACTTAATAGTCTAAGCCAGATTATAGATTGGTATTAAGAACTAATAACAAAGAGGAAATAGCACCACATGATTACTTAAGAATTCTCAATAGGCCTTAACAGAACTATATTTTGAGGAAGGTCATCCCTGATTTTTCCCATTCAAATGCGCTATAAAGATTCGAAAGAGATATTATCAACCAAGAAACAGAACATATGTTTCTCATAACACGTGCCTAGAGGAATGGTGAATCATGGCCTCAATTGGATCAAATAACAAGTGAAACATCATACAGCTCAACGCTTACACTTACAGTTTGAGGATTTGAGTCCAGTATTCTATATATTAAGGACTTTACTCCAACCTGAAACTAAGATTGACAATAAGTTATGACTACTGGACTGATTACCAAGCTAAAATAAACAAATAAAAGCCTTGAGAGTTGTTCCTCTCAAACACTAATGTCTAACTAACAAATCGTTTCATATAGCAGAATATTTTAAGCTGATGAAACAGTGTGCTTACCTTCCCAAATAAGACTTTCCATATTGTACTACGTCTGAAAGACAACATATCCAATCCAATCCAATAATCGTGTCTTCCTTCTGTGTCCCTGTCAAACAAGATAAAAACTATAAGCAATTCAGAATTTACCCACAAAAGCCACGATATATAATTCATTGGCAGCAAATCTGCATTTTTAATATGTTGGATATGCAACAACAGTAAAATGATGGATCTGTACACATCTATCAAATAAAGGGAAAATTTCTAAGGAAGAAGAACCACATTTGGGCAACTATCCTTATAAGCAAGTTCTTTTTTGGACGAGCAACAATCATAAGAGATAGATGTGAGTTATACCCTAAGAACTCTAACAAGACCTGAATTAGACAAAACACTATCATAATGCTTATTAAAAGTGAACAAGAAACCCGTCACCAAGCTTCTCATACATGATTTTCTGAGCTACCATAATTTCTCTGAAAAGAACAAGCTGCCACACTACATGTAAACGATATTTAGGCTATTAATTTACGCATTATGCAAAAATATAGCATAAGCATAGCACAAGCATGGGTTAGTACTTAGTAGTCAAGTAGTCAAGTGATATGAATGTCTTACAGTATTCGCAACACTGAACTCAAATAAATTGTCGTAAACACTGTAGAACAGCAACTTGGAGCGAATGTCTCAATGACGAAGTTCGGAATCCAGGTACCTAAAAGAATTTATTAGGTCAGTATAAGAAATATATTTTTGCAAACTGACAAAAAAAAATCAATTATCTGGGATTGATCATAGTGCTGATTACGAAACCCTATAAACATAAGAATTATCTGATGATTTGCACACAAAAACATCACAAATAAATAAAAATAGGTTTACTGCACTGCACACGAGAATAAACAACGAAGAATTTGAGTAATTTTATGGCATACCTTTCTTAATCTAGGAGAAACATCATCCCCTATAAACATAAGAGGAACTTCAATCTTCAATAGAGTATGAAAGATGAGGTTTTCAGAAATCAAAACAAGTAATAATAGAGGATAGGGATTAAAATTCAAAGATGGAGAGGAGAAAGAGTTGGATTAGTGATTCCTAATACTGTGATTTGGAGTTTGAGTCTTCCTCATAAGGAGTTGAACAAAATGTTTCTTCATTACCCACTGCAAACTTTGATAAAACTGAAAGTACAAAACAAGTGTGTTAATCAATTAGTAATACAAAGAGACTGAAGAAATTGAGGAATTGGTACTAAAAACATTCAATTTTATAAGGAGAGAAACAGTGAGAAAGTACCAAGTAAAGGGAGTGAAAAACACGAACCCTAGAAGAAAAATCAAAATATTTAGCTCAAATTATTGAGAATGAAAAAGGTATTACCGATCTAAATACTGATTCAAAATCCAATCAGGAATTTAAAGTGGATTCAAAGTTATTAGGTTTTTGAAACCCTAAAACAAGTTTTTGAAAAATTTCTAACCATTTTGTTTTAAAAATTAAAATATATACCCTATTATTATTATTTAATATTTCCGTATCATAGTTTATTAATGTGAAAACCTTTTATCAAAAGTGAGTAATCTTTATTACTGCAATTTACTCTTTTATTATTTATCGTTATGTATTTGTAAATTACATATTATTTATAAAAATTTTAATCTGTATCAATAATGCACATATTATTATTATTAATTTTATTATTATTATTATTATTATTATTATTATATTATTAATTGTTTAATTAATATATTAAATCTTAATGATTTAAAATGATTCTTCTAATATCTGTAACGGTAATCTTTCTATATTTATAATGTCATATATTTTTAGGTTAACTGTCTATATATATATATAGTGAAATTATTTCCAAATATAATTATCTCATTTTAAAGGTCACGTGTATCTAAGTGTTGTCGTACTAACTATATACATGCTGGTTATTTTCCTATCAAATAAAAATTAATCATACGTAAAATCATTCACGTATGAACATATCATATCAAACAATTGTAATTTTAATTTACAATTGAAGAATAATTATCAGAAATTAATCTAACAGTAAATATTAAACAATATATGGATAATCAAATTATCCAAATCAAATTTAAAGTTAAATTTTGATCCACACATTATCATTTGTTAATAAATAGATTTTTCCTAATGTGAATTCCAAAAGAATTCAAACATTAACTACAATCTTTGGTTCTAAAGGAACTTTACCAATTATTCCACAAAAATGTTATTTCTTATAAATATGAAAATTCAAACTCAATCTACTTGAGTTCGAAGTAAACATGAAATGAAACATAATTCTATATTGTTCCTTATAGTGGAACTTTAAAATTTTCTAGTTCTAGGTTTACCATACTAATTTCTATTTTATCAGATGACTAGCTCTGAATTCCCTGCATTAATTTCTATCTCAATAAATTATTGGCTCCAAGTATATTGAAAGATACTCAATAAGCTTCTAAATGAATTTGGGATCTATTAGTTCACTACTAGAAGTAAGTTTTCCTTCTATGAAAAGTAATCCCTGAATATTGTTGCCATGTCTAGTCTGATCAGACCTGACAATGCCTTCCTACGACCCAAGGATGACACAAACATATAAGAATTACAAACCTCACTATTCCCTAATGCTGGATTGACTAAATGTTAAATAAATAAAACTAAACAAATCTCTATTCTTTATCCATATTTCTAAACTCTATTATAATTGATATTACTTATCATTTTTACTTCATAAAATATGTAAATAATACATTTTAAACAAAACATAAGAAGGTAAATTAGCATACAATACAAATCAATCAAAAAATTGATAAATCTTTTAGTTCTTGATTATTTTTAGTGATTAAGATCTATCTCACAACCCAACCCAACCCAACCCAGTTCTAAACTAATCTAGTTCACTAACTGGCACCAGCTATTATCTATAGTTTCCCATATACGATCTGATGGTGAGCTCTGATACCAAATTTGTAGCGCCCCAAAATTTACCTACTTAATAGTCTAAGAGATTAAGCTAGACTTTGAGGCACAATGAATCTAAAACATCTTTCTTAAGCATTTACTTAAAAGATCTAAATAAGATTAACCCAAATCTAAACCCAATCTGAGAATATACATATAAAAATGCTTTTTAAATGATATATATATAGTAATGGGTTGATTTGCAAAACATATACATATACATAAATAATATAGCGGAAGTTATCAACAAACTAAATCGATTCCTCGAAGCTTCATGTCTTGAACGATCATCACCGAACATTACTTCATCAGTCTCTGAAAACTAAAGTAGGAATAAAGTGAGCACATCATCCCAGACGGGTACCTAATAGAAATAATAACTAACTTTATAGTAATCACTAGCATGGTTTAAAAACAATGCAGGTTTTATTGAAAACTGATAAAACACATAAAGGCAATTAAATAATATCATATAATATAGAGTTGTACATAAATATAAATGTTACCAACCAATCATCCGGCATACAATCAGAATAATAATAGTTGAGTGACATAATCCTTTGGAGTAGTAAGGTTGACTCTTACGGATTCTTCAATGATCGTTAAAGCGCACTTCACATAGTCATATTTAGATTTGTACCCTTATCAGTACCGCAATTATACATGCACTTTACATAACAAGTATTCAAAGAGATTAATGGTGGTAACCTTATATTTGACAGAAGAATCTATCATGGAGAGCCCATACAAACCATGCGTAATCCATCAATTCCATATAAGACTCTCATGATTCTCCTCTTTAAACATCAAAATATAATATAATATCTTCCTCAAAGTAATTTTAAAGAACAATAAACATCCATACATAGACGTGAGCTACCCGAAAGAATATTGGCAACACAATTCCGCATCCCTATTTATAATATTGGCTGCAATTCCGCATCCCTATTTATAATATTGGCTGCAATTCCGCCCCTATAGGTACATAAATCTAGTGTATAACTTTGGGACCCACATCTCATACCAATCAATAGGAAGTCCTCTTCCTTTCATTCAAGCAATAAGTAAAGTTGTAACCACTTTTCAGTCAACGAAAAGAAGTACCTTTTGAAAATAAGTAATTACTTCCAAAACACAGATCTTAGTTGTTTATAAAGATCCAATCTCATCCCAAAATGTAAAACAAAACTATTTTGTATTACATACATATATATATCATGCTTACACATATCATATAGTAGCAAAAACATGTATGCAGTTCACAATACGTATATTTGTATAACAATATTGAATACAAGAGAGTTCGTTATAGATTCCCACCTCATATAATGACAACACTCCTACTTTAAGATCCTTAAACCGATAATCCAAATAGTACCGTCCCCCATCATTATTGTC
Source organism: Papaver californicum (assembly GCA_023531435.1). Classification (NCBI taxonomy): domain Eukaryota; kingdom Viridiplantae; phylum Streptophyta; class Magnoliopsida; order Ranunculales; family Papaveraceae; genus Papaver; species Papaver californicum. Next base: position 312,158 of record JAJJMC010030979.1, on the reverse strand, counting down.
ATCATCTTAAACATGTAATTACCATCTGGATCGACAACCATAACTAAATGTTCTTTCACAATTTAATCAATATCCTTTGTTTTATCTTTAAATCCTTTTTTATATCCTATTAACTCTTTTCATATCAAATTTCCAATGATATTCTATGTCCATTAATCGTCGGAGAATTTTGGGAAAATGACCGGAAATCGGTCAAAAAGATAGTCAGGAAGTGATTCAGATTAATTGACCATTTAAAAGTCAACTGACGGTCAACAAACAATCATGACAATTCTAGGTAAATGGTCAAATTCAATCAAAAGTCAAAGTCAAAGTCAAAATCAAACAAAGTCATAGTCCAAGTCAAGTCAAATAGTGAAGGTCAAGTTCTGGGTCAAGTCTTGGTCAAGGTCCAGTCAAAATTAGTCAAAGTACAACAATCAAAGTTTTAGTTAAATGGGTTAAAGAAAGTCCAAGTTTAATTGATTTAAATCAAGCCCAATGGGTCAAGTCCACAAATTAATTGGGTTAAGTCCAACGATTTGGCTCACTGAGTCACCTTAGAGTTTAGACTGATTCAACTCAGTGAGATAGGTTGACTCAATTGAGTCAGATGGATCATCTAGCTGACTAGGCTGACTACACAATTCTAATACACACATCAAACTTCTATTATACCAAGTAGTTGATTTTAGCTTCATTTCCTCCACCATTCTAATTCTCTGATCTTTTTTTTTTTTTGACGAAAATCGAAATTCATTACTTGAAAAGAGGACTACAAAGGTCAACCGATAATTGATTAAGGAGAGGAGAAGGGTCACTCCACTCCATCCCCACGCCATCTAAGCGAGCATACTTGGCTATGGAGTCGGCTATCTTGTTTTCCTCTCTACCAATAAACGATAAATTACAAAGGGGAAATAACTTTAGAAGTCTTTTACAATCTACTAGTAAAGCATGGCAAGACCAGGGGCTAGAGTTCGTGATATTGTTAACATCATCAATGAGCATCTTTGTATCACCCCGAAACAAAATCATTCATTTACTTGAACTCAATTGCATTATGATCTCTCTTGACCTGCAACACTCAACAATTCTACTCCTACTTAGTTTAATCAATACTACCAATTGTAGTTTAATTCCAAGTTGTACCACCTTCCTACATTCATTGTTAATTCAATACAACTACAATTTTCTCCACTAGTTCCATTAGCTATAGCTGTAACTCAAATCCAATACTAACTAACCAGAATAACAACCACTTGAATCTCACTTTATATTCATTATCACAACAATATTCATCTACCACTATACACAGGATTACAACATCCTGAAATCTAGAATTCATCACTTAACTCATTCTAAACTTTAACAACATAAATCTGAATCTAATTTACATCCTAAACTCATCAACTAACACTATTATGATGTGAACCATTAGAAATAATTCATCAAATTAGTTAGATATAAAAGCGTCTGCTTCATAAGGATCTAGACAATCTTATTTTTTTGAACATGAAGAAATAAAGAAGCAATTGCAATTGCTTAGAATGATTAGAGTAGGACCGAGAGAAAGCCCTTACAACCTCCTTCCCAGTGACTCGAAGTGGAGGAGTTTCCTATTAATACTATCATATTCAAATCTACTTTCATCTCAATCTCATTTTCATTCACAATTATATAACCTCATCAATTTAAACAATTCAATTCAAAATATCAAAATTGAAATAACTTAGAGGCTTACCCAAACATTAGCATCCACTGAATTGTTATTCCATCCATCAATTCTATCAAACCCTAATTTCAGAATAAATTTGGGAAGAACACAAAGCCCTAATTATTTGATTCTTTATTCAATCAACATCATAACTTCAATTCAATCACAACCCCTATGATCTTCATCGATAATAGTCTAATACACTTCTTAACTTCCATTTCAAATTAATTTGAATCGAAAACCTAATTTCGACTTAAACTCAGAAACTCTAGCTCTTTAATTTCTTTTCAAAACTATGTTCTTCTGTAATTGAATTCATCACAACCTCCAATCATTCATACCCATATCCTAATTGTTTTGATTTCATCTTCAATCTTCCTTAAACTTTCAATCTATTCCTGAAACCCTAAATTCAACTTATGTTCTTATTCTCCCTCCAGAACTCGATTGATTCCAACACCATCATCTTTATCTTCGATTCATCTACTTACTTAATTTCTTATCAATCAATTACACATGAAATCAAATTTATTTCTCTTGAGTTGAGATCGACATAGAGAAAAGGGGAAGAACAGAAGAGAGAAAGAAAAACGAAAAAAAATAGAGAAAAATCGATTTCCCATTGATTTGGTTTGTTATAAGCCAAATGAGATTTAATAAGGCACCCACCCAAATGGATATGGGTCACCAAGTTATTTTGTTTATAATCTTAATAACTGAGGTGCTCTGAGTAATAACTTGGCCTCCTTAACAACGTTTATATACGAAATGACAATTTTACCAACTTAGATGATTATTTCTTTATCAGGTATCCGAATGATACGTTTGAGTAGTCCATTTTGCATAACATTTTGAGATCTATCTAATGGTACTAAGTTTTTGGATAAATTATTATTAAATAAATTTTCATATTTATTGACTTAAGTCATTAACGACTAATTAGTCTCTTGACCGGTCAAATTGAGTTTACGAATTTACGGGTCCTTACAGCCAAGGCTGACGCTAGTGCTAGCATTAGCACTAGCTTGCTAGCACTGAGGTTGGCGCTGGTGCAAGCGCTAGCACTGCTGGGGTTTGTTTGGCGCGTGAGCATGTTGGCGTTGTTGGCTTTTTGTCCTTTGGCACATGTGTATGCACTAGTACAAAAATTGTCTGAAGACACGCCAATTTGGCGTGGCCATATTGTATTAGACACGCCATTCATTTTCTCTCATGGCGTGTCAAATCGATCCGAGACTTTTTTTGTATTTTTGGACACGCCAGCATTTGTGTGTCTAAATAACGCGAAATAGCCGTGCCATAAGTCGAAGGCGTGTATATATGTTGGCAATAATCCCAAGTTTTTATCCCATTTGCTGTAGCAGTTAGTTGTCTATAGACACACAAATAGGTTTAAAATGTCTATTGTTTAACCTTTATCCACGAGATATGTCTTTTAAAATGTCTACTGTGTAACCTATAGACACGAGATATGTATTTTAACGTGTCTATTGTGTAACCGATAAACACGCAAATGGTTTTTAAAGTGTCTAGTGTTTCACCTTTAGCCATGATATATGTCTTTTAACGTGTCTACTGTGTAACCTATAGACACATAAATAGTTTCTTAAGTGTCTAATGTGTAACCTATAGACACGCAAATTGTTTTTAAAGTGTCCATTGTTTAACCTATAGACACGCAAAAAAAAAGTGTCTATTTTTTTATCTTATAGACACACATTATTAGTTTAGCGTGTCTATATGTTCTGTTTAGCCACGCCAATGCAATATTTGATGCAATCTTTTACCGTATATTCGTTCTAGACTAGGTGAGGATGATGAAATTTTTGTCGTTCATATTAGATACAAGTACCACCATCCACGTGGTAGTATTAGGAGTCGTCCATTTCTTTCCAAAAATTTATCATTTTTTAAAATTAATTAAACGTGGCTAGATCCTATACCGTGCACGTGTTTCAAAATGGAATAAGATGATGGAATATCTACCATTAAACTAGACACACAAATTGTTTTTAAAGTGTCCATTGTTTAACCTATAGACATGCAAAAAAAAAATAAAGTGTCTATTTTTTATCTTATAGACACGCATTATTAGTTTAGCGTGTCTATATGTTCTGTTTAGCCATGCCAATGCAATATTTGATACAATCTTTTACCGTACGTTCGTTCTAGACTAGGTTAAGATGATGGAATTTCCGCCGTTCATATTAGATGCAAGTATTACCATCCACGTGGTAGTATTAGGAGTCGTCCATTTCTTTCCAAAATTTTATCATATTTTTAAATCAATGAAACGTGGCTAGATCCTTGACCGTGTGTGTGTTTTAAAATAGAATAAGATGATGGAATATCTACCGTTAAACTAGATGCATCCTACACCATCCACGTGGTTCCATTCCGAGGCGTTTAGTTCCTACCATAAAAAAAATATATTTAAACGTGGCTAAGTCGCGAACCGTACAAGCGTACAGATATCGAAGAAAGATGATGAAGTTTCAACCGTTCACGTGGCACTAACTGAGCCGTTTATTTCTTACCAAAATTTATTATTTTAAAAAATGGATGTAACTTTGTAAAATTTTAAACCTTACACGTGTCGTGAACTAGGTGAAAGGCGATGTAATCTAGGACGTTAAACTAGATGTTTCTAGCGCCGTCCACCTGGGATTAACCGACCCTTTCATTTCATACCAATTTTTACAATATTTTAAAAGTTCAAGTAACTTGATTAAATCTCTTTATAATATTTTACTCTCTTGCTGCGGAGTTTCCTGCAACAGGAGAGTAATATTTAGGATTAATTCAAGATATATTCCCAAATCTAACATGAACTCAATTGGTCATGTGAATTCTCATCAAGAAACGGATGAAATTATTTTCCAGCAATAACTAACAGGAATAAAGGTTGCATCTTTTTAACGGTAACTGAAACACTGCAAAATGCAAAAATAACGTCCATAATCAAATCGGTAACCGAGTATCTCTATTTAGTAAGTTTATTCTCTAATTTACACTGACATTTATGTTTCAGTTAGTTGATAACATATCTGTGTCTCATATCATTCTTTATACAAACCCGATAGACTTATTTACGTAAAAGAATGTATTTGATGAATAAAGCAAAAAAGCTAAGAAACTAACCTCGTCAATGAATATACAATTAGATTTTGGCCAAGCCACTTGACTTGTACGATATTCTTGTAATGTCTCAAGATCTCTAGTAGGTACGGGAAAAGGGATTGTTGGGTCTAAAACCTCATCAATTAAGACAACGTAGTTGTCACTAGCAAGCTCTTCTCCATGTACTTTCCGGTTTACCACATCAGGAAGAACACTACCTTTATCAATGATGTTTTTCTTAGATCCAGACCAAAAGTTGCATTTTCGAAGCTGCGGAAATGTACGGCATGTGAACATCATTTAGAGAGGAAGCTATAGAATTAACAATATAGATTCAAATGCCAGCAACAAAAAAGCATACTTTTCTAGATGTCGTAGTATGATGTTCCCCCGTAGCTGTGGGCGACTTCTGTAGAGATATTGAAAAAGTAGTATGGGGAATACTGGTAGAGTTCTGCACAACATTAGGAGAGTGCTTCTTAAATCCATTAGAGCGGTTGCTAGGTGCAGGAGTTACTTGTGAAGGTAACCACATATCTCGAATTGTATAGGTTCTCTAATTTACACTTGCATTCGTGATTCATATAGTTGATAACATGTTTCTGTGTGATATCCTTCTTAATAAATAAAAACTAGATAGACTAGTTTATGTAAAAAATTATTCAACGAACAAAGCGAACAAGCCAAGCAACTAACCTTAGCCTTAGGAGGATCATCAAAAAGAACATAAGATTTTGGCCAAGGAATCGTCTTCCCAAGAGTATCGGCTACTTTTTCCATACCATCAGTTTGTACGGGTAGACAATAACCTCCCTTTTATACTTTATCAATAGAGATATTATAGCATTAAACCACTTTATGAATACCCCAACCATGTAATTGTTGGTCTTCCTGACACCTGAAAGCTCTGCCTCTAGTCAGGACGTTTGCCATAGAATCATCCCCCCAAATGAAGCATTTTTTTACCCTGTAAAAATATATGGCATATGAACATCGTAAAGAGAAAAATCGAAAATGGTATTACATTTAAAATGAAATTAAAAAAATATATACCGGTGGAACTACTCTAAGTTTCTCGACCTCAGATTGGCTTGGATTAGATGGAGCCGGTGATTTCACTGTCTCGGTAAATTGCCCAGGTTTTAGTCGACTTACCTGCAACAGTAGAGTAATATATAGGATTAGTATACGGCATATGAACACCGTTAAGAGAAAAATAAAAAAACGGTATTACATTTAAAATGCAAGGAAAAAAATAGAATACATACCTTTGGAACTGCTTTAGTTATCTTAATCTAAGATAGGCTTGGATTAGGTGGAGTTGGTGATTTTTAAGTCTCAGTAGGTTTCCCAAATTTCGGATTACTTACCTGCAGCAGTAGAGTAGTAAATATGATTCATGTAACAAATATACCAAAGTCCAATGTAAATGGGTTGGTTATGTGAAGACACGGATAAAACCATTTGCTAACCACGTAAGTAGCAACTTAGAATGAAGGGTGTACCTTTTTTACAATTATGGAATTATGGCACACTGCAAAACTAACTCATTATCAAATAGGTAACCATATTTATCGATCTATAGGGTTCTCTAATTCTCACTAGCATCCTTGTTTCATATGGTTGATAGGACATTTGTATCTCATACCTTTGAATACAAACAAGATAAGACTGGTTTGTGTAAAAACATATTCCATGAAAAAAGCAAACAAGACAAGCAACCAACCTTGTGATCCATGATGGTATGGGTTGTTGTCCAAGAAATTAAAGTATCAGTACCAACATCTTTTAAAGTTTCTATCCCAGAATGGGGTACGGGTAACCTGATTCTTTCATCAGTAACATCATCAATCCGGACGCTGTGGAAGTCAATGGTAGTCTTCATACCTGAGCCAAAAAACACCTCTACTGGCTTTAGCGGGTATGCTCACTACAAGAAAAACGGGTTTAAGCGTCTAAAATCTTAGCAAGGGATAGAAAATTTAGTCGCTTAAATAGTTTAAGCGTCTAAAATTGCAACTGCCAAAATTTTTGGCGGCAATAAACATGTGGCCACTATTATTTAGCAACGAAAAAAATACACTTAATCGCTAGATCCTTTGTTCAAGTAATTTATAGCAACTAAAATAATCAACAAATAGCTATTGACTTTGAGGCACCGTCTCGTAGCAACAACAAAATAAATTGGTTGCTCAAACCTCTCTCAGCAACTAAGTTTGAGCCACAACCAAATATGTTTAATTGCTAGATCTGTTTTTCAAGTAACTTATAGCAACTAAAAGTTGATCATGTAGCTATTGACTTTGAGGCACAGACTTGTAGCAACAAAAAAATAAATTGGTTGCTCAAACTTCTCTCAGCAACTAAATTTGAGCCACAACCAAATATGTTTAATTGTTAGATCCGTTTTACAAGTAACTTGTAGCAGCTAAAAGTTGATAATGTAGCTATTAACTTTGAGGCACCGACTCGTAGCAACCACAAAATAAATTGGTTGCTCAAACCTCTCTCAGCAACTAAGTTTGAGCCACAACCAAATATGTTTAATTGCTAGATCCGTTTTACAAGTAACTTGTGAGATCTAAAAAAATGATCATGTAGTTATTCACTTTGAGGCACAGACTCGTAGCAACAGAAAATGAATTGGTTGCTCAAACCTCTCTCACCAACTAAGTTTAAGCCACCACCACATGTTAAAAAATGAATTACTTGAAGGAGAAAGATAAACCGTATGATCAAAATCCATCAACGCTTTATATCTAATTCTATCTAGTCATACGGATTGTGATCCGTGTGATCATTGGAAAAAGTTAAAGCTATTGTTAGTTTCAGCATGATTAATAAAGAAACCAAAAAAAAAGAAAAAAAATATGGACTTGGCGTGAATTGAACACGCAAGCTTTTGATCACGAGTCAAACAATCTCCCATTGCGCCACATATCCTATAGTTGACAATGTACCTCACAGAAACTAATTACTATGGGATCATTTACAAAATTTACAAACATTCATAATCATCCATGAGAGGAAAAGAGAAGGATTCATTTACATGATTAGAATGACATTATATTTAAATTTTAGTACCATTTTTCATATAAAATCCAAACGCAAGTGAAATTTAAACTAACAATTCGTAGGAAAAACAATATGTGCGGATTCATCTTCACACAAATCTATACAAGCAAGGAACAAATGGTGTTGGAATGTCGAATTTGTTAGAAGACAATGTGTAGTTCTATACCAACAACATTTAACAGAACATTATTTTATTTTTGTCCAAAATCTTTCAGGAACAAGTGGTGTTGGAATGTCGAATTTGTTAATCAATTTCGAATCCACAAGTATGCATCTGTAGTAACCATATGATTCATCATCCCGTTGTTTCATATGACGACCACATGGAGCTTCAGATAACCGTGGTGCTTTGATGCACAATATTGCTCAAGTCCTCCATGCTCCACCGGGAATTGGAAATGAACATTCATTTGCCGTGGTTAGGAAATCAAAATGATTACTTGGCACCACGTCTGACGCTTTCTTCCACTCTAGTAAGTGCATCAGTGAGCACATCGATTCCCCAATCCTTCACATCCCTCTAGAAATCACCATGTAAGTATACCATATTTGTTCTTTGGGTAATGAAAAATAAATGAGCATGTCATAGTACAAGAACGTGATCTTTGGGTCTTAATCATAAACATACAGCATAATCTGTCTAAATCTGTCCGTCTCTATCAAAATGTCAAAAACTGAAAGGGAAGACACCAAGAATAGATAGGTAGACTTACTGGTTACCATTCCAATCCACCGTGTATGTTCTAATGAATAGGAATGTCCCCCAGAACCTGTGTGTAACATAAAACCCAAAATTCGTTACATTTGGAATATGTTGCAGAAAAACCAAATTCCCATTATAGGGAGATGACAATAAATCCTGATTCCAACGTAGATACCCTGTTCAGGAGGATATCAACATAAATTTAATCAAACTTGATTAACATTCCTAAAAACATACTTAGCCAAATGTCCTAGTTTACCAACGTCCTTTACTGATATGTTCAATTTGCCAGTATTCAGGCAAGTTTTCTAAATGAACTTCCTATGTTTGCCCGCGCTACTCGTTGAGACTTTTAAATATTAAATTCCTCCAATTAGAACACTATTTGTTCTCCACTAATATGTTATATTATAACCTTTCGGACGGCCTAACTATCAAAGTTTCAGAATATGTCCATGGTTGAGTGGAAGCTACAAGATATGCAAAAGTCATGGTGCTACGGCGTAAAACTGTGAGTGTTAAGTCCTTTTCATTTTGAAAGAGAGTGAATCATCTTGGAATGTATCCAACTATCAATACGGGAAAGTAACATACAAGGTTCAGCAAAACGATGAACACTTACCCAAAACGATGAACACTTAGCTGAACCAGAATCCCTCGAGTAGACTATGTGGGTCTCGATCAGAATCTGTGAACTGATGGTGGTAACGATGAACACTTACCCAAAATATCGGGTTTCCCTGACGAGAAAGTTCAACAACAACAATTAACAAAACAAGATATATGCACATCAACAAACAATGATGAGTGTTAAATTGACTAACATATACAGCATGAAGTCCGAAATAAGCAAACAAGTATTCAAGCAATTTCGGGAGCTTAAAACTGCGGTGACTAAGGTTTCTATGGTAAGATAGACTTATCCCAATGATGAGTGTTAAATTCACTAACCTGTAAATGACTTATTCATAATAAGAAAACTAAAGTAAATGACAACAAAATGTATGAAGAGGATGGTAAGGCAATTGCCAACCATGTTTCCTCATTTTTACTTAACTTGTTACAGATAAAACTCACACAATGCAAAAATATGTATACAAGAGTTGGGTTTCCACTGTCCTATCTAATAAATTAATCATTGAGATGATTCCAAAGAGGCAGCAAAGTTATTCCAGGTACAAAATTGATGATTCCTGAGCTAGCAGCAAAAGATGTGGACAATTTTACTGAGATGAGAATTAGTTTTACAATCATTCAGATTGAATTACAATGTATTCGAGATATTGTCCCTTTAACAGCATTGTAGTTAAACAACTCCCAGCATACAAAAAATAACCTAACTATAAATTCCAGATTCAATGAGAAAAGGAAAAGGCAATAACGGTGAAATTGAAGCAAATCTAAAGAGTCAACATAAAGAAAAATGGAATTTCAGATTTAAGCTGAGTATTAATAAGGAAAGGAAACTAAGTGGTTACCTATATCGTGATTGATAGGTATATATATTCCTCTCTGGAAAAACGAATTAACCTGGATTACGATTTCAGAATTTTAGGGTTCGTCTCCTCCTTGTTCTTCTTCTTGTTCCAGAGAGGAAATGTAAGAAAGAAAAAGGAAGTGTAAGGAAAAGGAGGAGTTTGATAAAATAATCATAAATTGTATAGACAATTACTAATTTATTTATTTTGTTTTCGAATTTATCTTGTTTTTGAGACCATTCTCAGTGAGAAGAAAAACAAAAAATGAGGGGAAAAGAGAAGATAGAAAAAGACTTAGTGTTGCTGTTTACAAAATGAAAACAGTAGATGGTTGAAAACCCCATGTCTGGTTTTTCCATCCCATCCATCTCATCCCATCGATTAGAGAGAAGAGCAATGCTAAACATTAAAAACCTAAATCTAGAACTCCAAGGTTACAATAATCTGTTTAATGAAGGAAAATATGAAAAGTAATCGATGATTTAGTTGTTGTTAAAGGGATTTGGTTTTTTTTTATGCCGATGGTGGTACGAAGATAGAGTGTTTCACAGGTAGTGATCGAAGGAGGCGGCGTTGTGAGTTAGGGTTTTGAAGGATGAACGAAAAAGAGAGAGAAAGGGAAAATGGGAAAGTGAAGTGAATTTTTTTTTGTAGGCTTTTATAAAGATATTTTGAACGGTGGATAGAGTAGGTCATACAGATTGTAAAAAGTTTTGGACGGTGAAGATTTTGTTTAGGACTCTCATACGGATTGAGAAAAGTGTGTGATTAGTATGTGTGAAAAAAATTTTCAAAGAAATTTTGTATTTGGGTCGTAGGTTTTGATATGATAGAGTGTTTGGGTCGTAAATTTGTCCATTGGTATGTTTGGGACCTCGTAAGACCGTCAGTCAACGTGGTCAAGATAACCGACTGTTATACCTAATATTTAGTGTATTCAAGTCGGCTCGATAAAAAATTACGTGAATTTTAGTGATATTGATGAAATCATAGTTTCATATCGTTACATTTGTTAGATCGATAAAAAAATGAATAAGATTGATTGAGATTGAATAAAATTCAATAAATCTAAGTGAAATCGAGTGAAATTGATGAAAAATTAATATAATTTGAGTAAGATCAATCAAAATTGAGAGTATTCAATTCGGTTTTATATAAAATTGAGTGAATTTTAGTGAGATTAATAAAATCATATTTTGATATCGTTAGATTTGTTAGATCGATAACAAAATGAATAAGTTTGATTAAGATTGAATAAAATTCAATAAATCTAAGTGAAATCGAGTGAAATTGATGAAAAATTTATATAATTTGAGTAAGATCGATCAAAATTGAGTGTAGTCAAGTCGGTTCGATAAAACATTGAGTGGATTTTAGTGAGATTGATGAAATCATAGTTTCATATCGTTAGATTTGTTAGATCGATAAAAAATTGAATAAGTTTGATTGAGATTGAATAAAATTCAATAAATCAAAGTGAAATTGATTAAAAATTGATATAATTTGAGTAAGATCGATCAAAATTGAGTGTATTCAAGTCGGTTCAATAAAAAATTGAGTGAATTTTAGTGAGATTGATGAAATCATAGTTTCGTATCGTTAGATTTGTTAGATCGATAAAAAATTGAATAAGTTTGATTGAGATTGAATAAAATTCAATAAATCAAAGTGAAATTGATGAAAAAATGATATAATTTGAGTAAGATCGATCAAAGTTGAGTGTAGTCAAGTCGGTTCGATAAAAATTTGAGTAAATTTTAGTGAGGTTGATGAAATCATAGTTTCATATCGTTATATTTGTTAGATCGATAAAAAAATGAATAAGTTTGATTGAGATTGAATAAAATTCAATAAATCGAAGTGAAATTTATTAAAAATTGATGAAAATTTGATATAGTTTAAGTAAGATCGATCAAAATAGAGTGTAGTCAAGTCAGTTCGATAAAAAATTGAGTGAATTTTAGTGAGATTGATCAAATCATAGTTTCATATCGTTAGATTTGTTAGATCGATAACAAAATGAGTAAGTTTGATTGAGATTGAATTTGTTGTGCAAACCATCAATAATTATTCGTACTAACTACAATCTAATGATATTGAGTATGATCTAGTAATTTTGATGAAATTAAATAAATTTAGATTTAATTAAATTGAATTTTTTAGATAATAAATCAAAAATAATTTGAAATTGAGAGAAATTGATCAAGGTCAACCGATATTAGATAAGATTGATGAATTGATATGTAACCATATAAACACATGAAATTTATGATAAATATAGTGAGGTCGAGCGGTATTTGATAAGATTAATAGGTAACCGATAAAATTGACTAGGATCGATATATAATCTTTTATAATGATGGATAATTAGATAAACCTCTTACCCGATGTTTGTCATATTATCTTCAGATAATAACCTCTTACCCTAAGTCGGAATCTTCACCGGTACCCTAACCCTATTTATATCTCTCATTTTCCCGATAAACTGGAGAAATCGATTGAATTTGGGATAAATGGAGTAATCTAATGTCATCCATAAATTCGACCTAATTCGACATCCTTGGAAATTCACATGAGTTTATTCTTGTATGTACAAATCAATCTGACTCTATAGATCATTCAATCTAATTGGATATACTTACATAATTCATTTCCATAAATATTTTTTGGATTTGTCGTATGTAGGTTTGATGATAATGTCCTTTTTAATAAGAACAAATTTACTAAATTCAAAATAGATCGAAGATTAATTAGTGAGTTTGAACTCAATTTTAGTTGACTGCACAATTTTTTTCTTAATTTGTGTTTACTTAATAATTTATATGTGAGATTGACATAAGTCTATGTTCGCTCCTATATGATGGTTATTTTTATGAAGTTAATAATAACCTTTCATGTTCTTTTGGTCGTTGAAAACTTGGAACTGTATATATTGAGAGACGTACGTTTTATTGGGCGTTCTGGTTGTGGCCCTTATATAAAAAAGATGTTAAATTTGGTCCGTCAGATTCGTGATCCGTATGAGCATAAGATGTGAATTTTGAACCGTCAGATTGACGATCCGTATGAGTAGAAGATGAAAAACTTAGGACCATTCGATCAGCGTAAAATTTTAATCTTGAACCGTCAGATGAATCTAACCCTATTTATTTTACTCATTGACCACGAAGTTCCTATTATTTACGTTTAATACCCTAATATATAAACACCCAAACCCTAAGTTATTTCATCGCTTCTCATTTCCAACGCCTCCTTCCTGATCTCTCTGCCTCACTCACTGAATCTCGCTTCTCATTTCTGAATAAGTTTCTTCTTTTCTCCTCTAAATGAGTAAGCAGTTAATAACGTATTCTATTATTACTCTGTCTTAATTTGTAGAATCAGTGTTCGATACACAATATAATTACTTGTAGCTTTCTTCTCTGCACAAAATCAAGAAGAATCAACAAAACCCTGCGTTTTACTAAAACCTCCCTCCATTTTTACCAAAATTTCCTCTTTACTGTAAAAATCTTCTCTTCTTCTTCTCACTTGCTCACAGCTCTAACAAAAAACACAAACAAAGAAGAAGAAGGAGAAAGGGATGAGTCGTTACTATAGTAGGTCAACTGACCCATCTTCATACCGAGACCGTAAAAGGTAACAAAATTCCTCATCCTCAGAACCCTTTGTTCCTTTTCAAATTCTGGGTTCTTTTTAATTTTAGTAATTATATCTAATAGTTTTCTATTTTGGGGGGTTTTCAGTGATTCGGGGCTTGGTGCTGGTGGTAGTGGTAGTGGATATGAAGGGAATAGTCGTTATTCATCATCAAGTAAAAGAGAAAGTAGAAATGAGTTCACCAAAAAAGTTTGATTTAGATTATCTTTTCTTTGACACAGAAGAAAACGTAGCTTTTCCTTATAGGGATCGGAGTTCCTTGAATTCATTGAAGGGAAGAATCATGCGATCCAGAAGGGAGAAAAAGTGTATGGACTGTGTTGAAGTTAGCAGATCACTGGACAGAAACATGGACTGTTCTTTTAAAGAGCAATTTAAGTTGTCAAAACCATTATTGCCGCCTTTCTCCTTAGAGTCACTCCTCCCAATTACTGCAGACAAAGATAAGACAATTATTCTTGCAATTGCTGGAAGCAGTTACCGAGACATGCTCCTAAGTGGGGTTTGCCGTTTGAGGCGTCTTAAGATTACAAATTGTTTGGTCTGTGCTCTTGATCGTGAAATCTATCAGTTCTCCATATCGCAGGTATATCGATCGACTTCACTATCATAACAGCTTCTATTGGTGATGCGCATCAAATTTCTCCATTTTATGCTCTCTCATTTTCAAATAATAATGCCGCTGATCTAATTACGTAGTTCTTTTGAAAGGGCTTGCCTGTTTTTGAAGACCCACATGCTCCAACTGATATTAGCTTCAACAAGTGTCACTTTGGTACAAAGTGCTTTCAAAATGTAACCAAAGTGAAGTCCAGATTGGTATTGAAGGTACTCAAGATGGGATATAGTGTACTATTGAGTGATGTTGATGTCTATTGGTTTGAGAATCCATTGCCATATTTGCGCTCATATGGACCTGCTGTTTTAGTAGCACAGTCAGATGAATTCAACTTGGCAGGTGTTTGTTCTTACTAAACCATGCTTTTCTAGCTTAAATAGCAATAATAATCCTATTAACATTTCATTTTAAGGTTGCATGTTAAATTTGATTCTCTACTGATATTGTGCCATATGCATTACAGCCCCCATTAATATGCCTAGACGCTTAAACTCTGGTTTCTACTTTGCACGCTCTGATGCTGAGACAATTGCTGCCTTAGAGAGAGTGGTCAATCATGCATCAACATCTGCACTACCAGAGCAGCCAAGCTTCTATGACGTGTTATGTGGAGAAGGTGGGAAAAATCGCCTGGGTGATGACAGATGCCATGAACCTGAAATGAATCTCACAGTTCAGTTCCTGGATAGAGATCTCTTCCCGAATGGAGCTTATCGAGAGTTGTGGGAGGAAGCAAACGTAAATATCAGCCTGTAAAAAGAGGGGTTGCATAGTCCTTCATAACAATGGATCAACGGGAGAAAGAGAAAGCTTGAAAGACAGGTTTTATCTGGGTTATGGGAGTACGATATTAGCGGACGAATGTGTTCAGAGCTGGCATAGTATCAAATTGACTAGCTATCACTGACAACCTGGTTATGCCTTTTTAACCTTTTCTTAAAGGTCAACTTCAACTTCCACTTGGCATTTGGAGAGAGAAATTTTAATGTTGAATCACCTTCTGTAGCATCAATGACTGGGGATGAAGTTGAAGAGTATAGGATTAAGAGACAAATCACAGTTGAAGGAAAAGATGTTCCCAAGCCTGTCAAGGAGTTTAGCGAAATTGGGTTCCCTGGTATTTCTTGGTTTTTATTTCTTTTAATCCCTAATTTTGCTTTTAATTTGATTTCATCTTGTTGTGAAGTAAATTCTTGCGGTTCGCATTTCATTTGGCATGAAATAGTAGCCTAACTAGTGTATTAAGGCTTTGTGTTGCATAGTTTAATGTTGTGGTGGTCAACATTAGAAAGCCCTAGAGAGTCCTCAACAATGCGTAGAGGAGCCTTAACAAAGTACATCTTACAGTATCTCATCACCTACTTAACTCAAGGTCTATTAAACTGAAACTTAATCATTAGCTAAATTTTCTTTAAATGTAGGAATCTAATTTACTCAGGGGGTGGAATCTATTTTACTAGAGAGATACAGGCTAATGGATACATTTCATGGGGTAATATTTGCTAGGGATGCAGGTATAATACCTATGTGAACGGGGAATCAGGTATAATACCAATGTACAACTTGCAGGTTACATTTTTTGTTTTTCGGGATTTTGACAAGTAAAGTTGTATGATAAATCCCTTTTGGTTGCAGATGGAGAGATGGTTGAGGATACAACAGATGATATATTGTCGGAAGTTGGTGAATTTGAGATGTTGCACTCGTTGTTGTTCTGGATCCCTTCGGCCCCAACTGTGGTAACGGCATTTGGGACAGTACTCGATAATATACTTGTAGTATTTTTTTTTTCTTTCTATGTAAAAAGTGTAATTTTTTTAAGAAATGTTATAAATTGAATTAGGTGATATAATAAAATTAAATTTTGTTCATAATTTGTTTGATATTAATTTTTAATTAAATTTTAGAATTATCTAAATTATAATTTGTTTTTAATGAACACAAAATTTAATAGTTTAAAAATTAAATATGCCAATCAAAATCTGAATTCCAAAATAATTTAGAAGCTCAAAATTTTAAGCAATTAATTTGAGTAAAATTTTTGATAGCTCAAAAGTTTAAGCAATCAACTTAAGACAAATCATAATCAGAAATCACTTGTAGCGAGCAAAATCATTTAATCGTTTAAAATTTTAGCCAAGCAACTTAAGGTTAAGTTGCTCCATGTATCTTTCAACTAGGTAGTTTAATAGCTCCTAAGTCATAAGTTGCTTCTAGAGAGTAAAAAATTTTGTACCTCAAAAGCTTGAGCAACCAACTTCAAGCCAATTAAAATCGGAAATCACTTTTAGCGAGTAAATTATTTGATCGCTTAAAAACCAAGCACTTTCAAAAAGAGTTGCTCCATATTTCTAGCAACTAAGTAGTTTACTTGCTTAAGAATGATTGGTATATCTGAAGCGATTGATATTTTACTTGCTATATTGGTTAGTCTAGATGTTAAGCGATCAACATTTTACTTGCTCCATGTTAGTTGCTCTAAATGTTAAGCAATGAGAAACTTACTCGCTTAAGGTTAGTTGGTTTATTACTAGAACGATTGCATGGTCGCTCAAGGCTTTGAGATACATGGCTTTGGGCAACCAACGTAGCGAGCGCCACTTTTAGTCGCTATAATGGTTATAGCGACTTAAAAGGGGCTTTAAGCGACTTAAAACGACCAGTCGCTTAAACCCGTTTTTTATGTAGTGGCTATGCCTATGGCAACAATTTTAGACTCCATTTCATACCAAAGTTTGCATCCTAAGCCCTGCAGAACACATGGCGTATGAACATCGTATATAAAAAACACCAACATGGTATAGATTTAAGTTCTTGGAAAAAATATATTTACTTTTTCCGGTGGGATTTCTTTGGATGACACATTATGAGATTCCCCCGTAGAAAGAGGAGCGTAGACTTCTTTTGAGAAAATAGAGACGCAGGGGATTCAGTAGAAAGGGCCATCGTTGTTGTACCAAGGGAGTGCTACATAGATCCAGCAGACCCTTTCCCACTTCGAGAAGACTTCTTTCGTACGAATTTCCCATCATTTTTTGAAGATTTTTCAGGTGCATTTTCCAACCAATCATCTTGTTTTGAACATATCTTATGCTTAGATCTACCGGAGAAGGTTTTAGGTCCTCCATCGTTCACCTGCGTGGATGCCAGTGTACTTTTCTGATTTTCCTGAAGTGTGCGGTTGAACAACGTTAGTAACAATTAAAAATTAAAACTTAGTATTTTAAGCACACACTGTCCAATCATAACTCATTTCACTTACTTGTTCCCCAGAATTGCCTAGTATCATGCCCACAACCTCTGGTACGGGATTCCGTAAGACTCCATGGATACTTTTAATGCCTTAACCAAATTTTCAATCCCGCATATTGTTGACCCTTAGCTGCCATTTGATCATTTAGTTTATCAATGGAGTCTTTCTTGGATTTTCTCAATCGTCCGCCATCATTCCAGTAAATGTTAGCAGTCACCCCAAAGCCAGCTCCTCTCACACACCCACCGTTATATTTGCCGATCACAAGAGTTAGGGCATCCTCTTTATGACCAACCTTTTTATCTCCGTCTTGAATCTTCTTTTGCGTCTTAGCTTGTGCATAAAATTTATTCAAAAAAAGTGTTAAATTCTGATTTAAATTTTGCGCACTTACTTTATCTACCTCCTCCCTGACTAATACATCTGGTAAATTTCCGTGTTTGTCTTCTCGTGCTTTTCTCCATATGAAGCACCGATCGGAAAGTAGATCTTCGGTAACACCTTCTTTTCTGTCCTAGTAGTTATCAAACACGCGTATGAGTTTACATCCAGTCACATATATTATAACATCAACTATGAGACATAAAATCAATTCCAAAGCATCCTATACGGAAACAGTACAGAATGCATGGTAATATATGAGTATTCTGTAATAGGACACATCCATATACCATTACAAGTTGTTGCTTATATAAGACAGACGCAATACGACAGATGAAACACAAAATCAGTGGAACAATGCTCAGTTTTATACTGCAGTGTATAATAAGACAAGAGACTTACTAAGTTTTCTTTTAATCTCACGTATCCTAAACGTCCCGTCAGATGTGGGTATTGGGAGTGTTATATTGTTTCTTTCCTCTTTTCGGATTTAACCTTACAGTGGAGATAAAAAGAATCTTATCAATATGTTAGGCTAGACAATAAGCATGAAACTATGGTAAATATAGCAATGTGTATCCTCTAACCTTGAAGTCTGCCGATTGTACATGTTGTACGAAATTGGTCTAGGATTCTTTGTCCACAACCGTTTTATACTTTTTGGGGACTTTTGCAAGTTTTTCTAGATTATCAAGATAGGGAGCTACATGTTTCTTGTACATTTTCCTTTTGAAGTCCCGCAATTGAGTACCAAGAGGTGACATGGTATTATCCCTCCTTGAATCGGGGAGGTCAAAATACACCTCTTATAATTTCTAACATCTGATTCTATGATATCAAATAAACAAAAAAAAACTAGCATAAATTATATTCAATCGAAAATGGGTTGTAGAAATAATACCAGTAAAAACGAGCGAGTGTGATTTGATAGGTTCCCTGTAAAGATGAGAGTTAGTAATACATTTATTATTTTAGAAAAAAATGAATCAAGTTATAGAAACTGGATGGAGAAGAAAGTAGAACTTACCTTTCTTATTTGACCAAAACATTAAGCGGGAATTGATTTTCATTTTGAAATCACCCCGCCCAGTAAAATTCTAAAATTTTATTTTCATCATCCCGCCAAACATATGACTAGATTACAGATTCAATTTTTTTTTTTTATTCTTCCATAAATGTTCTTTCCAAATATTGTTTTTGATTTGTAACCAAAATGGTTAGTTTCCTATAGAATCTCGGAGTGTTTATCTTATTTTTAGGATAAAATTGTTTGTTTCCCAAAACCACGAACTATACTTTCATATCCCTAACCAACTACAAAAAAGGTCATAGAATAAATTTGGGGATATAATATTTTTGTATTTCGATTATATTTTTCATAGTTTTCATCCAATAGATCATACTCCCTCATTTTATCATAAATTGAGTCATTCAAGTTGTTGGGAATATGCTGAGGCAAGCAGGCTTAAAGGTTGCAGTGTTATAGGGAGTTTTTATCCCACTACTATATGGATCGGCCCAACAACCCATATTTTCAGAATCCATAAAAAGAGTCGTGGTTAGTGTCTCCTGATAACACAAGCATTTCCCACATGGGGTTACATGAGGTGTATGGTTTCCATTTGTCAAAAACCCACTTAAGCACGCCATCAGAGTAATTAAACATGTATCATTATTAGATACATAGACATCTGAAATGGTGGTAGGGGAATAGTAAGCGTTTTCTTCTCTGGAGAGATGCAAATGCTTCGGGAAACACCCCATCAAAATTAATTTGTGGCGTTGAGTACCCATTTATCCCTAAAAGTTGTTTTGGAAAGCAGAGAGAGAACCATTTCTTCCATTTACATTATCTGCAGTCTGAAAATTACCTGTTTGGTGATTTTTTTTCCTGGAATTTTAAAGAAGTAACTTCATTGATTTTATATTATTTTGTTCACTAGACATTTGTACATGTTTTAAAGTCGTAAAAGAGACAACAAGGAGATACTAAAATCAAACATAATATGCCAAATTAATTGGTCTTTTTTGTTTACATGAAACTAAATTTTATATATTGTTTTTTCCATATTTTCATCTAATTACAACTATTTTTCCCTTGTTTTATTCAAAAGAAAAGAGTGATATGCGCACCATATAAAAACAAAAAACAAAAAAATGGTTAGAGTGGGTATCCCATTCTGCACATTTTAAATGGTTAAAACTCGTAACCCTCGTTTGTTCCATGATTCTAGACTTAAATAATAAAGAAATCATAGACATTACCATCTCCTACATAACAATATAAGAAATGGAAACAACCTTCAAAGTTTTCACAAAAAAAAAAAACTATAAAAAAACCCTTCAAAAGAAAATAAAAAAACCCCATCAAATGAACCTTAATTTCCACCACTTATGCTTCAAAAAATAAAGCAGGCTTGGGCTTGTCTTCCTCAGATTTACCGATTTCTGCTTCATCAATCTCCACAGGATTTTTGGGTTGGTGAGATACAGTTAGAACTACCTCTTCAAAAAATGCCTCGGGCATTTATGGTATGCCTGAATCTTGTAATGTCACGTTAACTGGTATGCCATGATCTTCATTAGTAACTTCAATACAAGCAGGAACATTAGCATCCTCAACACCACCGACTTCAGCATGAATTTCAGCATCCAAAGGAACACCAGGAACCTTAGTCACACCACTCAAAGTAATTGTAATTCTTAAATTACGGGACCCAGACATTAGTCGAGGACATTTTTGGATTCACTCATTAATTTCATCTTTGTTATCCCTCTTATAACTCATTTTTCTCCAACACTCTTATGTATCTCTCTTTTATTTTATGTTGGTATGGTTTGTACGACCTCTTTAATCACTACTTATATCTCTAATAATAATTACCCTAATTTTTTTAGGTTAAGTATGTTATCTTCAATTGCCTAATTTCTTGGTATTCCATATAAAGTACACAAATAGTTCAGTTTCCATATCACTAAAAATATGGCAGCAAATATATAATATCATATGGAACGAATATTTCATGTTTATCTAATTTTTTTTAGTCTAATCTAGTTTTTCTGAAAGAATAATATAATCTAGTTTCAAAATAAAACAAAATACCCTAATTGTTTTTTATTCCATTAACTCCATTTACCTAAATTATATCGGCCACAATATCTCATTGTCAACACCAAAAATATAAGTTTCCATATCACACTCTCTTTATATATATGGTGCTATTTTTACAATCCAATATTAACAAATTAATGTGACTTATAAAATGCACATTTTTTTAGAGGTAAATCACATCGTGTCAGTTGGTCTAAACCCTACACGAAAGTGAGACTAGGCGTAACCCATGAAATCCTATTAGGAACAGTTGTGTCTTTTAAGTGAGACTAATTTAAAAGAGGATTAATAGGGGAAACTAAAGAAATTCCAAATACTTTCAGAGAGAAATCTGGAGAGGAATATATTATCAATAATTATGCATTCAAATTTTCTAAATCAATTAAACATGGCTGGTGATGGTGATCGACGAAGAGAAAATGGCAAAGCCCCCATGACTGAGCACTAGTTGAAAGAGTTAGAAGAGAATAAAAGAGAAGAAACGTTAATCACCATAATGCGGTTGATAAATGAGTTGAACAAGGATGATCTGGAGGCAGTACAAAACAGAGTAAGAGACTTGTTGCATGATATTGAATTTGGAAAAAACTGGGAAGAAGCGTGTGCAGTATTAAGGGATTAGGAAGAGAATCCAGAAGTGTTACCAAAGAAGCATAATCTTCATCCCTTCAAAGGTGACTTCGAGAAGGAAAGGTTTGAGGAAGTGCAGGAGAAAAATATGAGGTTGGAGGCATCGGAGGAGATCAGGAATGCAAGGCAGGCAGAATATTTGTCGAGAGATAGTGATGCAAGTGATGAGAAAGATGAAGAGAAAGTTGTTGTCTATGAAAGTGAAACACCCACTCCAGATTCAGTGGAAATGGCGATTATGCTCTTGCTGAAGAACTGGAAGAGGAACTTGAAGAGTTTTACGAAAATAAGATGAATGGGGATAATGATGCATTGTTGTCTCAATAGACCAATTACGAAGCGGGCGAGTCAAATGTAGATGAAAATGAAGTGGACGAGTCATATGAAGATGCAAAAGAATCTGATGAGACGGATGAGGAGAAAAAAGAATCTGATTATTCTGATTTCGAATGATAGTCTAGCAATGGGTAAGCCTTCTCGACATTTGAATTCTTCTGCGGAGATATGGTAGATATTTGGGTAAGTGCTCCAATGGAAATGATGTTATAAGTTTAAACATGGTTGCAGAACTTATATTATTTTGAAGAAATACTAATCATCAAAGTACAAAGAAGAATTCAAATGGAGAGGGGTCTAATACAAATGGTGAGTCACTAAACAACGTTTTGTATTTCGTTTTTGGAAGTGTCAATGAAATTGTGGTAGTGGCAATGGATACTGGAAATAAAGGGGACGATAAAGGGGAAAGTTGTGTTTTTTATTTTTTTTGTTTTTGGATTTTGGGTGTATAAGACGGAGAGATACTTGTAAATGGCAGATCAATTTTGCCTTAATGTTTTATTTTATGAACATGTAACTAGGTATGGAATGATAGTGTTGCTGTTAAATATTACTCAACACTGAATGAAAAGAAAGGTTGTAACTTTTTTAAAATGCAATATGATGAAGTAAAGTTATTTATATTGTCAGATGATTGGGTATGATTGGATTATTGGGTATTGATGATGTTGGAGATGCAGGTAGTAATCTAAAAACTAAAACTATGATCAAAGAACTGGAACAGGTAGTTGAAAACCACACAAAACAAATAAAAAAGGGGAACAATCATATAAAATGTAAGAGTAAACTGCGTTGAAAACAGGTCATTTTAGTCCTCCTTAATAGTTTTCCCTGCAATTCTCTGGGTTTGCATAAGGTACATCTATGTTTGAAATTACATCTTTGATTTTCAACTCAGTCCAATTCACAGTTATACTACCCTTAATGAATCTTAGAATTCTCTTTACAAGTTGAAGATGAGATGTAGTGGGAGAATACATAAATTGGAAAACATAATTGACAGAGAAGCATAAATCAGGTCTAGTCAGAGTCAAGTATTGCAAACCTCCAACTAAACTTCTGTAGAAAGCAATATCTTCCAGAGGATCACCTTTGTATAGAAAAATCCCTGGACCTGCAACAATTGGTGTCCTAGCAGGGTCACAGTTTAACATATCAGCCTTTCCAAGAAGGTTCAGTGCATACTTCTTCTATGTAAGAAAAATAGAATTTGCAGTTTTGCAGACCTAGTACATTTTATACCCAAGAAATAGAGCAAAGAACCTAATAACAGTAAACACAATTTAGTTGAGAGGCATATACACCCCTAGTTTTAATCTACAATCTGGCGAAGGGAACAAATTATGAACATCTATATTTGTTTGAAATTAAAAAAAAAATAACACTCCAACAAATAATAAGAGTTTAAAAAGAATCACAAGCTATAGATCTTTTGTCAAATACATGATTAACAAAAATTGGCTTACGTTGGTTGCGTCGTTTTTGACTTGCACATAATTGACACAAACACTACTTGTTGGAGGCTTATGCACACCTAATTTTATTCTACAATTTGACAACGAATACAAATCAAAAATATTTCTGAAATTATCTTGGTTCCTAAAATTCTACTTCTCAAAACAAAATACAAGCTTTATTCACTAATGCTGACATCTCATACCCAAATACTATGTCTGAGTCTAAGTTCAGCAACCAAATATTCTTAGAATGTATAACAAGCTTTAGATCATCTGTCAATAACATGAATCAGGATTGCATAGTATTCAACCTATATAATCAAATGACACATAGACTACTTGGCGGAGGCATAAAGGATGTTACTGTGATGTTCATAATTACCATAAAATCCTCAAAATATGATAAAATTCACAGTAACATCAGATACAAATAAACTAAAATCTACAACCACGTATAGATCTGAAAGATAGAGATGTTCATAATCACCATCAAAAATTGCATCATTCAAAATTAAATAGTTTGTAACATCCAATTTGTAAAATCATTAAAACCCAAAATGTTGAAAAATATTCGATTTAGAGAAAAATGAATGAATAACATACCTTAGATGAAGATAACCTAGATTTACATTTCCAAAATCATGAATCAGTGTCAATACTTCTATGAGAGATCGATTAAACCTAAATCTAGGTTTAAATCGATGTTTCATAGAAGTACTAATAACTTATTATAGTTCTTGATGAAGTTTTCTGAAGCTCAAATCGATGGAATTAGAAATGGATGGAGATGAAATGAGAAATGAAAGGAGATATGTCTTAGGATCTCAGCTGTTCCCGACCAATTATCTTTTTTCTCTTCTAAATTCACCTCGGTAGATTTTTGTGGTTCATTGGTAGACCGGAATATTTGAGTCCTATTTTACGCACACTTTCTAACGAGTGTGCACGTGACCTTTTAATCTCCACCAATGATTCAATTTTGGGAGTTATATAACAAGGGTCGAGATTCTAAATATGAAGGGTAATGGGCCCATCTGTTAACTAATTAACTAATCAAATAATTATGTCAAATATACACTAGTGTGCTGATTTTATTTTGCTTGACCTATTTTGTTTGACATTATTGATTTTATACCTCCGATATAGATTTTACGATTGATCACATTAGAAGTATCTGAACATTTACTAAGTTTGTTTTTGAATTGCCACCTGATTATATTTGCCAACATACACCGGACAAGTCTCATAAATGTTAAAGACAAACCATTTTGGATGTGTACACAAACATAATGCAATACACCAGCGTTACATTATGCCTCTCAACAGGTGATGGCTCTTCCGAATATGACCAACATCGGTACAATTAGGGTTCTGATGAAGATTCATTTTCGTATATAGGAATGAGTCATTAAGCAGAATATGACCAACATCAGTACATTTATGGTTCTTGGGAAGATTCATTTCATATATTAAAATGAGTAATTAATATAACCGAGATCGGTACATTAAGGGTTTAGGGTTCTTGTGAAGATTCATTTTCATATATTGGAATGAGTCTATTTGCAGAATATGACCAACATCGGTACATCGAACTAGTGTTTCAGTGAAGATTCATTTTCATATATTAAAATGAGTCATTAAGCAGAATATGAACAACATCGGTACATCGAATTAGGTTTCCGGTGAATATTCATTTTTATATATTTTAATTTGAGTCATTAATTGGCAAAAAATACGACCAACATCGGTACACTAAGGGTTTCAGTGAAGATTCATTTTTATTGGAATGAGTCTATCTGCAGAATATGACCAGCATCGGTATATCAAACTAGGGTTCCGGTAAAGATTCATTTTGATATATAATGAGTCACTAAGCATAATATGACCAACATCGGCACATTTATGGTTCCAGTGAAGATTCATTTTCATATATTGGAATGACTCATTAAGCAGAATATGACCAACATCGGTACATCAGGGTTTATGGTTCTTGTGAAGATTCATTTTCATATATTTGAATGAGTCTTTAAGCAGAATATGACCAACGTTGGTACATTTAGGGTTAAGGGTTCTTGTGAAGATTCATTTTGATATATTGGAATGAGTTTTTAAGAAGAATATGACAAACATCGGTATATTTAGGATTTGGGTTCTTGTGAAGATTCATTTTCATATATTGGAATGAGTCTTTAAGCAGAATATGACCGACATTTGTATATTAAGTGTTCCGGTGAAGATTCAGACTCAATGTAATAGGTCTATTTTATTTTGATTTTTTTTTTCAAACTCAAGTCGCCTGTATCAACAACAACAACTTTACCACTGTACTACAATGACATATCAGTTTTTAATATAAATGACCAGAATACCCTTATAAGTAATTGGATCATGAAATATTATACGCTTTTTTAGCATAAATGTCTTTTTCAAATCATTATAAATAGTTAGAGCATAAAATATGTTATAGTACGCTTTTTAGCGTAAATGACCAGTATACCCTTATAAGTAATGGGTTGAATGAAATATACTACTATGGTTTATCAAATTGAGGAAACGTAACTGTCAAACCCAGGAAAGAATTAAGGTAATTCAAAAATAAGGAAAGAATTAAGGTGTTCTAGATTCACTTTATCAAGTACAAGTATCAAATAGGCCAGAGATGTAGTTAACAGATGGTCTCATTACCCTCCATATTTAGGATCCCGACCCTCGTTATATAATTCCTTAAATTGAATCAATGGTGGAGAGTATGCACGTACAAAATCAGACTCAAATATTCTGGTCTACCAATGAGCCACAAAAATCTACCAGGGTGAAAATTAGAAGAGAAAAAGGATAATCGGTCGGGAACAATTCTCAATCTCTATCAACAAATTCCTGCCAGCTACTTACAAACATCCCACAAAAAAACACATTTGTCCAGAAAATAGATAATTGTCCTAAAAGCAAAATAAATATCCCATCCCATCACAAAAACTTAAAACAAACCAACAAACTGTCTAAACCTTTAAAAGAAAAATTTTAAGTTGTCTGAGAACAAAGAGAGTAGAAACTTCATCAATCTTCATACCGTCTCCATAAAGATGAGCAGCAAACACCAAAAAGACTTGTTCAAGAAAAACTTGTTAACCATTTTTAAGCAAAATTCTAAGCTTAACAACCTTGGTCCTTCTGATGTTTCAGGGATGATTAATCATAATCATGTCCATCATTGTTTTCGTAATCATCTTCTTCATTGCATGCACTCTCATCACAACCAGTTGAAGTAGCAGTACCATACCTATCTCCAGCATCTCCTCCAGAATCATCACTCTCATCTTCATCCTCTTTTTCTTCATCAGTTGCATATTCATCTTCAAGCGGCTCTCTATTTGTATCCAGCCCACCAATGGTTTCACTATATGAATCAACATTTAAACGTTCTCCCATGTCCTTGCAAATATTGGAGGTTTCCCTTTCTCGTCTAAGTATTTTTCATACCAAGCATCCTCAATACTTTCATCTTCTCTTTTCCGCTTCTCTTCTGCATCAGATCCTTCCTCAGATGTATCTTCCTCTTCATCAAAGCCTTTCTCATCCTCATCAGACTCATAATCTGTCGCACTACGACTTTTTATCCAAATAAAATGCTCATCATCATCATCTCTTTACCTCTGTTTCCTTGCATCCTTTGTCATCCTCTTGTGCTTCTATAGCACATACTATACAATATTTTCCTGACGTACCCGTTCATATTCTGCTCTTTGATTGCGTCTCTCAATCTCATCTTGCAAAAAATTCTTCAAATTCTCTAACTCTGTTTGATCTAGAGTTAGAGAAATTTTCTTTGCATCATTATAAGTTGTTGAAGGAAAATTGTTTTCTAGGGCATCTGCTCCTTGATTTTCCATTTTTCTCTGCTGCTAAACTTCTTTCCTTTTTCAGTTTAATTCTCTATATTTTAGAAATTATTTATCCTACCCTTATTATAGTGTCTTTAAAGATGCCATTAATATCTATTTAAGTAATTTGGTGGAATATCTCGTCCCTTGGCATTTCAGGCATGCACAACAACACCTAAACCATCATGACTCCTCCTTAACTCGTACTCTTCAATATTTCTAATAGGGAGTACCAAATTAGTGGGGGTGTATAAAATTAGTCATATGGCTAACCGTGTGTTGTTAGTCAGGCTCAGCACCTGTATAATTAGATATGTTTCTCTCGGTAATAGGAGTGAGAAAAAAAAGAACAATAATAAACGATTATAAAGGGGGAATTATTCATAAGTGTACAAAATATTTAAATTTCTATATCACTAGATCCATTCATAAATAGATTATGGACTCTTAATCCATTAATATAATGATTACCAAACAACCCCATAAGTATATAAAATATATCAATTTCTATATCACTAAAAATATGGAAGCAAATAAATAATGCGATATGGAATGAATATTTCATGTACATCTAAACCCATGATCTTTGTAATTTTTTTTTTTTTGCATTAACTCCAATTACCTAAATTATACCGCCACTATATCTCATTGACAACACAATATATATATATATATATATATATATATATATATATATATATATATAAAATTTTCCATATCACTCTCTCTACAGATATATGGGTCTTATACCAATACTACACCACATTTCTTTTAGTTGTTTTCTCATATTTTTATAGTTCAATATTAACAAATTGACAAAATTTACGTACCATTAACTATGACTTGTAGGTGTACACTTGGGACTTGACCCGGTGTGTTCATTTAGATCTTCATTTATATCATGAAACAAGTCAAATATGTGTAGAAGAATATCACACCTCACCCAAAGTTGTTTTTGTTCTGCAAATCACTCTTCCTTCCCTTTCTATCAGAATGAACTGCAAATCCTATTGCTATCAAGTTTTTGCTATGGGTCCTGTAGATGTTAGATTCAATTCACTTAGAAATACCCTAGGAGACGATTTTAAGATCTCATAGTATGATGTGAGAGTTCTTCAGCCTAGAGTCGGCATATTTATAATATGCATGAGAAAGCATGCAGATTACTAGCGTTTGCGTGAGATTAATGCATTTGATATCGATGGACATTGTGTAGAATTGATCCATGGTGAGAGTAGATGAAGTTGTCCCTTTGATCAGGAATTTTTCAATCTCCAACAACAGGTTGATCGACTTCAAGAACAATTGTTTTAGGATTTTAACCACAAATATATGGCATTTACGGTAGATGATGCAAGAAGACTAGATTGACTAAATAATTCTTATTGATCAGAAGTATGGTGTATGAGATCTAATACTTTTTTTTCGTAATTTTTTAATAAAAAATGTAATAACAATTCTGTTAATTTCTTTTTTAAGCATGAATGATGCTAATTAAGATAAAGTTTCTTTACAATTGTTTCCACTTTTTTTATTCTTTTGGCATAACAAATGTTGGTCTTGTATTTTGGTGTCAAAACACTACTTTTAATCTCTAATTCGTCAATTGAACTGATTAGGTCATTTAGCAAATATGACCAACATCGGTATATTAATGGTTCCAATGACAATTATGACTAAATAGTAGGTCATTAAGCAGACTATGACCAACATTGGTACATTTAAGGTTCCAGTGAAGATTCATACTCAGCATAATAGGTTAATAAGCAGAATATGACCAACATCGATATATTTTGGTTTCCAGTGAAGATTCTTACTCAAATGATGAGGTCATTAAGCATAATATGACCAACATCAGTAAAATATTAAGGGTTCCGTTGAAAATCCTGTCTCAACTAATTAAGGTTATTAAGCAGAATACATCCAACATCGATGCATATTTAGGGTATTATTGAAGATCCTGACTCAATAGAAAAATTCATTAAGCAAAATATACAAAACACTGGTACATTTAGGGCTCTGCTGAAGATTATGACTAAACTGATTAGCTAGGTCATTTACCAAATATGACCAACATCGGTACATTTAGGGTTCCGATGACAATTATGAATAAATAGTAGGTCATGAATATGACCAACATCTTAATATAATAATTTTGTTTCTTAAAAAATAGAAAATTCCAAAAAAAAATGTACCAAATTTTTAAATAAATTAAATTTCCTATTTTTGTAAAAGAAAAAGATCGATTAAATTTTCAAATAAATATGAAGAAGATCCATCTTCGAAATTTATTAGATTAAAAAAAACAAATGATATGTTGCCGTTGTCTTTCCTATTAACTGTTTCCAACCATGTTTCAAAAAGTAAAAGATAAAAATAGCCCAATTTCAATTCTAAAAATAAACTTCTTCAATTTTCACTTTAAATACTAGTAATTAGGCAGTTAATACCCACAATTGGAATGAATTTATCTTAATGAGGGTCTAAAATCCCATGTGTCATGAAAAAAAATGTGCACCTTTGAGGATATATATTTTAATATAGAAAGATGATATATTAGGTATTGGAAATGAGGTATGCACTTTAAAGGATACAAGTTAGGGTTTTTTCTTAGAGATTAAGAGATATAAAAAGTAAAAACCACATAAGAGTAAAAAATCAGAATTAAGAAAGAGTAAAGGAGAAAATGAGTTTTAGAGGTAGAGATGGAAATGAAAAGGATCCGGAAGTAAGGGATTCAAACAATAAAAGATTAATGGTTGCACCCTCAGAGTGTCAATTGCGCCAGAAATTAAGGATTACTATTAACCTTGGCGTCTTAGCTATGGTAAGTGGTGTTCCATTGGATGCCGAAATCAGTACTATTGGTTTAATATCATTGGGATTTCTTGATGTTTCATTAAATGCCGAAGCTCATGACGGGGAGAATGGTGCCATTCATGAAGATGCCCCTCCTAATGAAATTGTGTTTGGCATACCAGAAATACCCGATGAGCCACTTCTTGAAGAGAAATTTAATGGGACTCTGGTTGGAGTAGTTGAAGTTCTACCAGAGCCTGCCAACAACCATGCCAACTCATGGATATGACCAGATACGATGGTTGTTGCTGAGGAAATTATCAAGGAGATTTTCGGCTGATTTGGCTTGGATTATTTTGAACTATTTTAGTTTTTTTT
This sequence comes from Papaver californicum, assembly GCA_023531435.1. Lineage (NCBI taxonomy): Eukaryota > Viridiplantae > Streptophyta > Magnoliopsida > Ranunculales > Papaveraceae > Papaver > Papaver californicum. Next base: position 281,577 of record JAJJMC010030979.1, on the reverse strand, counting down.
TTATAAATTTTTTGGATGCTTTTTTTATTTTTCTCGTGTGTTAGATGGATGAATTTAGTGAAATTTTTTTGTTCTTGAATATATTTATTTTGTTACAATTTCTTTGTTTGTTGTTTGACTTATTTGCTTCTGAATCATTCCATATATTTGTTAATCAATTGACTCATATTAATCATTTTTTTCTCTTATCAATGTAACACAAGTTATCCACGATTCAAGCTTTTCCATTTCGTAATAATACGGTCCCAAATTTTGCCAAAAGTAAAATGTTTTATTAAACAAATATTAATTTCAAATAAAACGACTTCAAAAAATAGTAAACATAATGTTAAAGGAACAATATTTATGAACATCCTCCTCGGAAAAATATTCTGCAGAAATTCTATAAACTCTTTTGTTCCTTGAATTAAAAGTTTAAAAAATACCACTGCAGAAAATATTAAAGATACTAATGCCTTGATTCTAGTATCTGATATTCTTTTTCTTCCATGCAGATGCCATCGATGCCCCCACAAAAAGTGCAATTACATATACACAGGACTTCCCAATTTACAAGGGATAAACCTAAAGTTATCAGGTGTAAAGAGTAAAGACCTTACCCAGAGGAGAGCCATAACTCAACCAACATCATTATACTATTTACTATTCTAGTTCTAGAGGTCATAAATGCTTTTTGGTGCATATTTTTTGATATAAAAAATCTAATGTTATTTTATTCTCAGAAGTGATTCTGTGCACACTCTCTAATGATTGTGCACGTGATCTTCTAATCTCCACCATTGATTCAATTTTAGGAGTTATGTAACAAGGGTCGAGATCCTAAATATGGAGGGTAATGGGCCCATCTGTTAACTAATCAACCAATCAAAATAATTATGTCAAAACATCGAAATTACAAGTAGATTAGGGAAAAAACCTAAAGTTACCCAAAATAGTTAAACATTGAAATACAAGAGAAATTCCATAGTATAATTAAGATGCATTTAATGAAGATATATTTTCTTCACTGTTGACACTAGGGTACATCAACTTGGTTTCCACCACAATCGATCTAAAATCCTCACATTGACTATGGAGTAATTCAAATCTTTCCCTGATGCGTTGGAATGATCTTCCAATTGATTCCCGTCTAACACGGCAAATATTATGAAGACACGGTTCCAGAATTCATCCGAGGGTTGAGATAAGTTAATCCTTAGGTCTTGATCATGCTATGTGGTCGTCGAACATGCGCGAGCGATAGCAACATCTTCTCTAGTGGTGAAATTAGCAGCCATGTTTTGGAGTTTTTAGATTATGAATAAAGAGGTGTATTTGTTGAAAAACAAGAGAAACAATTAGAGAAGTAAAGAGGTGTATTTGTTGAGAGGAGAGTGATATATATATATGAAAGACCCAACGGCTAGAAAGATTAGAAACTTAATCAAGTCGTTGGGTAGTAATCATATTGTTGACTAATTTATTATAAAATCTATACAGTATTTTACTCATAGATATCATAAATGCTTTTCGATGCATATTTTTTGATATAAAAATCCAATGTTATTATGTTCTCATAAGCAATTCTCACCATTACCATTTGTAGTGTTTTTTTAGAATTTAGTTTAAGAATAAATCATTTTATAACAATTAATACTCAAACCTAGTTGTTTTTTTTTTGAAGCAACTCAAACCTAGTTGAATACATCTTGTCCAGTATCTTGTTAAGTAATCCAACTATTAGTATATGCAAGGAAGGATATGGTATGATGATGCGTATCTTTATTTTTATTTTTGCTATAATCAGTGATCACATCGTTTCTCTTTCTAATGCCGTTCATTTAGATTTGAATAACTATTGAGTTAAAACATAGAGTTTTTCCTTCATTTAATAGCCCAAGGACTCTGCTAAATTATGGTCATATCATAAGAGAAGAAAAACAAAAACCTAGAAAAAGTCAAGCCACGTCATCAGTGGGATTGACCGTGGGATATATAGTGGGCTAAGCAGAACTAATGATTTATTTTTGGGAATAAAAGGGTTAGATGGGGGTGGTTGTTTAATGTAGTAAATTCTCTTGTGTTCAATGTAAATTTTTGCTATAAAAGTATAAATATATAGGTTTTTCCTGGTAATTACTCACGTGAGTAAAAAATTAGAGAAGATTTAGTGAGAAATGGTTGGTGAGAGAATCTTCATTGTTGAAACTGTCCCAGAAGATGAAAGAGTCGATCAGAGCCTCCACCCTCTCACAAGACCTAGTAAGTTTTTTTTTCAAATTTTCGATAACCTTCATCAGGAGTGTGGTGAAGAAATAGGTGATGATGAATACGATGAGGAGAATTTCTATAGAAATCTTTTTCCAAAGGTAAGGAGGTTCCGAGTGCGCAATGATGTGAAGACTGGGATCTTGGAGGAACAACCCCATCTTATTGGATAGGTAAAAATCAAGAATACTTTGCATGTGATTATCTCAGAGTTGCATGCAAGGGAAAGGGTTAGGGTTTGAGGGAAGAGTAAAAGGGTCGACAAAGCTGAATTAGGTTTCCTTTCTTATTTTTTTGGGTATTAATTAAGGTTCTATCTTATTGCCTTTAATATCTTTTTAGGCTTGTTGCATAATCTCCCATACTTCATGATATAGAGAACACGTCTAAAAAGTGTAGAAAAAATGTGTAATAATTTTTGCGCCCAATACATGAGTATGATCAAGTGTATTTGATTAAAAATGTCTAAAATTTGATTCAATGGGATGTAATTGGATACTAAAAATCTATGGAGATCATTTTTGCTCTTTGGTGTATATTTTTTGATATAAAAATCCAATGCACGCAAAAATACTCTACCCATTTATGATAGTGGAGACGATTAGAACCCTAAATTAGGGGTGATAATAAGAGTATGAGAACTAGGTGAAAGATTTAAAATATTGATAAGACTGTACCCAAGGGCCAAGAACAGGGTAACTCATAGAGGTCATAAATATTTTCTAATATTTTATTATTTTTGGAAATTATTAAAGTTATACCCAATAGATTATGTGGGGTATATTCTTCTGAAAAACAGAGTTTGTAAACCAAAATGTAGTTTTTAAGGTTCTATGCTTTGGTTACTTTTGTGACACTAGTGTTCTCACTTCTGGATCTTGTGTCATTCCTCTTCCAGGCAAATATCACAAAAGAGTGCAAAAAAAACCTACTAGGAATGTACCCCACATAATCCAAGATATTGAGTCTTTTATGAGAAACAAAAAAAATTGCACGTATTTAGGGTGTGTCCCTTTTTGATAATTGTATGCCGTAAGTTTCGTATCAGATTTGTTATGGTGAAAATATCAAAGAGACCTAACCCTAAATTTGTAAAGTAAAATCGGCTAATGGTGGAATTCTTTACTAATTAATGTACTCTGTACCACATAATTTTGTTCCTGGCGAAAAAAGAAACTGACACTTCCCAAAACCCTAATAATAATACTATTTCCTAGACTTTTGTACTACATATTGAATGTGGGGAAAAAATAGAAGTCCTCTAAAATAGGGCATGCTTATAGTTATAGGTGTTATGACAGATTTTAGAAATTGATTGAGAGAGATGGTCGATAAGACCAGTAACTAAAGCCATTATAGTTATAGGTGGTATGAACCATTTTAGAAATCTCATGAGATAGATGGTCGATAAGATCAGTCGCAAAAGCCATAAATGATTAAAAAATAGGGGATGGTTAAGTTTATAATGTTTGGATAATAATTCTCTATAGTATTTTTTTATTCATAAAAACTCATTCCATCAGGTATTGTACTGGTATAAGAGAAATATTTTTTTTAATTATGTTTCTATTGCTAATATATTTTTTAAAATCAACTTCTTAGATTTATAAAAATATTCCTTATTATGACAAGAAAATAAAATAAAATGTAAACCATTAAATTATCAAAAAAGTATCACATATGCTTAGATTAGTTTTTGTTAGGAATTAATATGCATATGGGTAATCATCACTAATGCTTCAAAAACAAAAATCACTAACTCTCGTCAATACGGTCCGATTTATTTTCTTCACTTGATCCAGGCGTGCTTTCGCTAGTTCAAAGCAAAGCCAATTCCACTTCATCAGCATTCGAACAATCTGCGTAACTTACGTCCTTCGAACTATCTGAATCAAGATTAGGTTCTATGACCTTTGGAGGCTTCACCCTATTACTCATATCAATGTAGTCAATCTCGGTCAAGATTACCATGATATCTCAGATAATACCAGTTTCGGCACTCACCTGAGACGAGACACACTATATCCTCGATACGGTATTTGGCCGATAATCTCGGCCGAGATGGACCGGAACAAACTGTTTGATATTAGTGAGGGGGAAATTTATTTAAAATAAAAATAAAAATAAAAATTTAATTTCCTTATTTTAGGGTTTCCAATTGTTGCTCATGTTTTATGGGTTTCATCTTAATTTCATGTCTCAATGTCTCAATTTCCATGTTTGTATGTAACTATTGCTTCGTGTTCAATAATTGATGATATCATAGAAATTCTCTTAGGTTTGAGCTTTACATTTCTGATTTTTGTACGTGGGTTTTATCTGTTTCATACAAATATCTGGTTTTTGGTGATATCCTGAGTTTGTTCGGTGGTATTTTTGAAAATTGAATACTAGTTTTATATCTTAATAGGTGCAGTATGTGAAAAACGTTTGATAATAATAATTATAGGTATAAAATTTGGAATCGAGATTTCACCGATAATCTCCTCGATACAAAGTTGTACCAGTATTTGGTTATGTGTATTTTGCAAACAATCAATAAATAAAGCTCGAATTCATTGCTAAATACCACTTTATGAATATTTTAGTTTATGTGTAATTAGCAAACACAAATTTTAAAATTAGGGGAATGAGAATATTGTATATGAAATGGATAAATTATTTGATAATAATATGGTGTAGTGTATAGATTGATCAGTAGCCACGCCAATTAAGAGGTGGTGATATGAGAATTTTTGTAAATATGGTTAGGCTAGAGGCATACGGTGTGGCAGTGGGATTGCAATTAACCAGAGTTGGGTTGAATACTAAAAAAAAAAGTGTATTGGAAACAGAAAATAAAGGGTATAAAAACAATGAGTAAAGAAAGAGAAAGAGTACTACTCCATTTTATATTCCAAGTCCCCAAACTAAAACTTAAAGTTTCAGTATCAAACCTATATATCGAAAGTGATCATGATAAGTCTAGTAGTAACTTCCTTACAATTTCTTGTTGATGAAAATGATGAGATTACAGCTTATTTTTGTTGCAGGATTGTTCCTTGTTATACAGATGATGATACTGATCAATCTGAATTCGATGATGATGATGATGAGGAGGAGGAGGATGAGGATGATCATGATGATCAAGAGGATGATGATGATGATGATGATGTTGATGATCCAGAATATAGGTTTTGGTTTGGGCCGATGGAGGATGAATATGAAGATAAAGATAAGGATGAAGAAGATGATGATGATTGGTCGTATAAACATGTGGTCACAATTGTCGACAACATCAGTGAAGAAGAAGGGATTCTCACTGATCTTGGCCTCTAGTCTGATGTTGCTGCTATGCATGCATGGTATTCAATCACATCTTGTTCCATCATCTTTTGTTTATATGTCTTTATATTTTATTTTATTTTATTTTATTTTGGTATGTTTTTTAATCAATTTTTTTTTGAAGCTACCTGGAAATACATCAATCTTGGGATGTTCAAACTTATAAATTTTGTGGGAATGTTTAATATTTATGGACGCAAGATTTCTTTAGATACTATGTGCATGTATTGTATTTTTCTATTTTTCATCTGTTTGAGTACTAATTTTTTGACAAGAAAAGAACAAGATAATGAATGAGTACTTTGGTTAATGGACATTTTAGTTATGTGTAAATACAATTTTTAGAATTAGGGGAATGAGAATATTGAATTGGAAATGGATGAATTCTTTGATAGCCATATGACCTAGTTTATTCTAGGGTTTCTAGCTAATTCACCACCAAAATTCCCATTTCCCATTTATGCTAGTATAGATTGAACATTACCATAATCAATGGGCATCATAAAAGATAATTAAGGTATATAATTTGACATAAACCTGGAAAACAATTGTCTTATATTTTCCATTCTGAATCTGTTAAACATATATTACGGGATGTACAAATTAAAACCACAAATTTAATTTTGATCCATATATTTAGCAAAAAGTCTAACTCTATTCCAATTTCATGAACTTAAGACTCTCATAATTTTAATAGTCATCCAAATTTACACAAGTTTAAAATATTTTGTTAACAAATTTGGGGCATAATTAACTAAATTATGTAAGTACTTACCGTTTATCATTTATTTCTTTTATTCAAATTTGATTCACTGATTTTTTTACATGTTGTAAGGATATTTTTAGTGCATCAAAATTGTTTACATGGATCATTATGATTAGCTCTTAATCAATTGATTAATGGTGCATCATTTTCCTATGAATTATTTTTTTATTATACAGAAAAATGCATGTATAGGGCACATTTGACTTCAGGCATTAAATTTATTCTTTTGTACTTTATTCATGTTATAGAGACATGTCTAAAATTTATATAAAAAATGTTTCATATATGGAAATTTTAATTACGTGTCCATTGTAAATAATTTGGTACCAATTAATCACACTTCTATTTTTTTTTTTTTTTTTTTTTGAAGAACCCCTATTTTAATGAAAAGCAAATAATAATCCTCATCAAATTATCAATGCCTTCCCTAGTGCAGTACTGATAAACGATTAATGATATTTTAGACATGGATGTGATTCGATCTTCGATTTGTTGTGCACATTATTCCTCTTTGGAGAACTTAATCTTGATTTTTTGAAGTTGCACTTAATCTTGATGAAGAAGAAAAATTTCTTCTCAAAGAAGAACATAAGTTCAAATTGTGGAACCAGAATTTCCATACCATCCCTCAAATATTGTTGGATTCCTTATTGGATTACATGTATGTTATACTTTGTTTGTATCTTAGAATATATAATCTTTGTATTTCTTCATTATTCTAATTAAAATGTATTTGATTGATGTACGCATTGGCATACACAAGTAAAATACTCAAGCCATATTCCCCATTTATGATAATGTAAATTAAAATAAAACCATAATTTTGGGGTTTAATGCGAATATGGAAAAGAATAATTCTATACAAACTGCCACTTTTGAGGTGGGAAAATGAAGTGTAATGATGCTTCACAAGACGAGTCCGATTTTGTGCACACTCCTTAACGAGTATGCACGTAACATTTTAATTTCCACCATTGATTTAATTTAGGGAGTTATGTAACGAGGGTCAAGATTCTAAACATGGAGGGTAATGTGGCCATCAGTTAAATAATAGTCAACTAGTTAAATGATTATGTTAAATGTCCCCACCTTTTTGTATAAAAGTTATTGTATTTACTTTACAAGGTGCCTTTACATTCAAAAGTTGTAATCATACGGAATGTGTATGTGGTACGCCAAACGATTGAAACCATTCGATGGTTATCTATATAAAAGTTACATTTAGATCTTCCATCTTCATAATTTATTCTACTATTCAATATATATCACCGATGGATAAGTTTTCTTTTGAACTAAAAACTGAGATATTAGGGCGACTACCTACAAGAGAATGTGTTCTGCATAGCAAATCTGTTTGCAAAAACTGGAGGGCCATCCTTGGTGATACTAAATTTGGTCTTCTCTTCTGTGTCACATCGCGCATGGGAGGCTACCCAGGTTCACAACTCTTCTACAATAAACATTTGAACTAGGAATTGTACGAGGTTATCGTAGCCAACATTCATCCGAAAGATGGAATTATATGGTATTTTACACATCCGCTGATTGGGTCTTGCAACGGTCTCGTGTGTTTATTTGTCTACCATGACGGCTTCTACATCCTGTTTACATTTTAAATCCAAAAACAGGTCAGCACATCCATCTCCCTCGAAAATCTGGGAAGGCGACGAACGATGGATACATGAGCTTAATGGGAGGTTTCGGCTACTGTCAAAGTGATGATGAATACAAGGTGGTTCGAATTGACACGGTGGGAAAAGTTGAAGTACACACTCTCTGCGGCAAGATGGGATGAAGGAACCTTGAGGATATTTCTGTAAGATTACGCATCAGGTGTATATGCACAGACGACATGTACTCAATGATAGTGTCTTTCAATTTGAGGAGTGAGACGTTCAACACACACTCATTACCACTGGCTTAGATAACTGAGGATGCATTCCCATACGTTGGGATGATGTTGTTTGGAGTTACTCTTTGTGCGTACTACGTACATGATCGTAATAAAAAGGTCAGCATAGATTTTTGGATATTAGACAATAACAATATTTTCGACGCACCTCCTGGGGAACTCGGGGAATTGAATAAGGTTATTATAACCACTCGCGCAATCACTTGTTATCAATAAAATTACTACATTGTCTTTTCAAGTAATAAAGTTATTATAACCATTAATGTATTCTTATTCATCTGCACTCAGTTTGTCAAACGCTTGTTAATCTCTATATTATAACATATTATATAATATATATAATTATTTGATGCTTATTTATCAATTTTTACTCGTATCGATTCAATATGATTCAGCCACGATTCAAGGTTTCCATAATTTACCCCATAGAATATTGTATTATAATATGTGTTTATGATAAATACCATTGCATTCTCTGAAGCACATTAATTTAAGATTTTTTTTTTGGCTACAATCTTTTAAAAGTTACAAATGCTAGAAGAATTAATGATATCCAAATATCCAATTTAGACTCGAAGTAATCTACACAACAGTGCAAAAAAACAAAAAATACTTTCACATTGAAATCATAATTCATATGATCACCATAACTTTTATCAAAGTCATCCCAAGATGGAAAACCCTTGGGAGGAGGATCATTATAAACAGCTTCATTGGCAGGAGCAGGGAAATCCTCTCATTCTTCATTAGCAAACTCTTCTAATATATCACCAATGATTTCCACAAAGTAATCCCAAGAAGAAAAACCATTGGGAGGATGAAGTTTCTTGCTTACTAGACCATTGGCAGGAACTGAAGAATTCTCATTAGAACTCATTTTTTTCATCAATTTTTTTTATTTATCCCTTTCTCACTTTATTCTTATGGTGTGCTTTTTACGACGCATCTAATCACTAAATATACTATATCTTATACCATATGTATGTATTTTCTTATACGCGTACAAGAAAGCACGTTTTATGATTTGAATTTTTGATTAAAGGGGCAACAAAGATAATTAGATATGGAATGAATATATAGTCATATCTAATTTTATTTTTTTACATGCATATCTAGTATCCAAATCTAAGTATACTGGGGGATATGCTTACCATGAATATAACAAACAAAATCTACGATAAATATGGAGAGTGTGTAGAGCAGTCAAAGCAGAATATTTTGTAGTAGGATAAGAATGGTTGTAATTTAGTTCTAATTAGACGCATATAATTTTGCTTGAACCATAAATAAAAATCTTTACAAAACTAAACAAGTTGTTAAAATTGATCATCTTCCAAGCAAAACCATCCTTTCAGTTCTGCGTCAAGTTGCAGCATCTCTCTAGCTATTCGAGCATGTAAGTCTTTCTGCTCAATCAATTCATCAATTGATCTTTTTGGTATTAGCAGATTTTGATTTTGAGGATTTTTACTCATATGATTTTTATTATTATATACAATTAATTTATTTTTCAAATTGAGAAGGATTTATTTTATAAGCATCTGGTTGGATGGTTCTGGAGAGCAATATCTGACAAATTACAAGGCTCTTATTCGATTGCCATTTGTGGATTTGTTAAGTGATGATTTTATCACGAGTTTTGTCTGATGCTTAGGTATAGTATGCATGTAGTGATATTGTATAGTCAATTAGCGGAGGACAAAAATTGTATTGTAATGTCATACTTTGTTGTTTCACATAACACATAATAGATGCAAGATACCATATCCTAGATGGTTGTTTTTTTATGTAATATTGGTGTTTGATTATCTGACATGATCCAGCTTTTACAGTACTCACATACCTTTCTTTGTGGATAACACAATGGTGCAATACTAGACTCCGTCAAAAAAGGTATGTTTTTTATATTATCCAAAGCAGGTGTTCTAATTTTGAAGTTTTAGTTTTATATATTCGAATTTTATAAGGACTTAGTTTTAATCTAGATAGATTTAGAGACATTATAGAAGAAAATGGAAAAGAGGGAGCTACAGGGGATGATATGAATGATAAAATAACAAGGGTAAAATATTTTGTATTGATATGGAGGTGATAGACACATTTTTGTGTCTAAATTGTGCTCAATTCTCTATATTACTAGTGCTCGATTTTGTACTTATTATGGGTTTTTATGTCTTTGTAGGTATTTTTGAGAAATAAATATTTGTGGAAAAATCGACTCAAAAAGTTGATAAAGGCACCTGGAAAAATTAATAAAGCACCCGGAAAAAATGATAAAGGCACCCACCATATGGATTAGGGGCACCCTCCCTTTTGAATTTAAATCCGGAAAGGGCGGGAAGAAGTTCTTCACGCGAGAGAAAAGTCTGAATTAGTTGGGAACCGAAGTTCAAGGGATGTAAACGTGTTTTTGGTATCTCAAACTGAAGAAATAATCAAAACAAATCAATACACGTCAAACAGAGCCTTTCACGCCGTGATTCATGGGTGGAACTCGAGTTGGAGACTGGAAAAGAGAATTCTTCTCTGTTTCGGATTAACACGAATTCTAAGTTGTTTTGGATGGTTTCTTTGGGTCCTTATCAATTAAGAAGTGTTATTAGGGTTTATTAATCCTATAAATAGCAAAGAGAAACAAGAAAAAATCATTTGGGAGTCGGGAGAAAAATTCAGAGAAAAAAAATTATGTTCTCTGGTGAAGAAGAAGAAAGAGTATAGACCACACCTAAAGACAGTTGTTGATTCTGTAACCTTTTCTTTCGTCTTTTACCGCGCCCAGAAGCAGGCTTTTATTCTCTGTTTTACTTTTTCTTTTTTAGCAACACAGAAAACAGTCTAAGCAACACCTATATTCGTAGCTGTTTTATGTGTTACTTCTGTTTTTCTCTTCTTTTAAGCACTTTGAGTTATGAACATGTATTTTGAGAGAGTGTTTGACACAAGGAGCTAGACCCTATTGCTGAGGCGACGGAGGAAGCCATTTTTCCAATAATAAAGTGGTATATTTTTATTTCATTAATTTATTACAATTCTTTTATGATTATTTGCTTTGAATTAAATTTGAAATAGTTCTTTTTATCAATTAGTTGTGTTTTTTATGAGTCAGGCTTAGTTTAGAGCTATTGATATCTCATACTTTTGATTTACACTATTATTTTAAAAATCTAACTTTGGCAATATTTAGAATCAATTGAATATATGAGTTGCAAGATAACTATTCATGCTAAATCACTTGAAAAATTGGCTAATTGTGGAATCCTTAGTCTCAGTTCTTTCCATAATGTTAAACCAATTCTAATTTAATCTTCTTTATTTTTATTACTAAAAAAATTAGGTTTAAAAATCAAATCTTCACAAGTCAGAGTATCGAATCTTTTACTACTATTTCTCAAATACATCAATTTTTGGCGCCGCCGACGTGGACTTGTCTTTAGGTTTAGAGTTTTAGAGTTATTTTTAGGTTTTTATTTTTGTTTTTAGTGTTATTTTTACTTTGTTCTATTTTACGTTTATTTGGGTATTTATCTTTTTGCTACAGGTTTTGGATTTTGGATTAAAAGGAAATTGAGCCAAAGATTTTGGTGATTTTAAAGACTTGGAGTTAAAGTTAAAGCTAAAAGAAAGGAAAAGAAGACAACGAATTTTATTTTTAATTAGATTTTTTTTTTATTTTATAGAAAATTGTATTAGGAAATCTTTTACTATTTCTGTAATTTTTCTTTTATTTTTGGACACTTTTGGACTTTATTTTGGGACTTTGGACATTATTATTATTTTTAAACCCTACGGAAGGGTAATTTAAATATAAACTGCAATAGGGAAGGACGACAATTACTATATTGTCTCGGCCCCTCGGGTTCGTACACTGACATAGGAGTCGGTGACCCGAGTCGACTACAACGATTCATCCCCCGTCTGGTACGGGAGGTAAGACTCGATCAACCCACAAATTCTCTGCAAGTGGGTTTACTGTATTCCTTCATATGCATATATGCTGAGGAACTGAATACATATTTATTTTCTAGTAAAGGGAAAGAACTGGCCATACAAGATAAGGACTCGGATTTCATCATTGTCTCCTTCTTGCCGCTTTAGGAACACGTTACCAAACGCGAACCTAAGCTTAAAAATTTGACTAGAAAGAGACCGATAGGGTAACGAGCTTATAGAAAAGTCACTCAAAAGGACTTTATTGGTTACTCTGTTAGCCTAACTCAAAGTTCAGGAAGATTATTTTAAGTAGATTCGATCCGCCTTGTAACCCAAGGAAACGTTGCCAAAGAGATAGGGTTATCAAAGCTCCTTAGAGCTTATCATGTTTCTATTCGAATTAATCTAATTCGAATCGTTCTAGGAGGTTTGCTAAAACTGTAACTAGTTGCCTTTTGAAAGAATATAAGCTGGCCTAGAAACAATCTAAGTGGAGCCATCACTCTTGTTGTTTGCTAGATTCAATAGGTTTGATTTGGTTGAGTCATCCTTGCTTGTGATTGTTTAGAATTCCCTTCCAATTAGGATTTATTTTTTTAGTGTATGCCAAGACCACTTGAAATCATCACTGAACGAGTTTGGAAAAGAGACACTCTAGGTCGTTTGATTAATGAAAAACCTAGTAGTTGTTTCCATGGAAACGAGGACCTCGAAGACTCTTTTTTTGAGGGCCCTGTTTTTGGAAATTTCAATTTTGAGAACTTGACACTGTGTAAAGAAGTTACTCATAGTCCTTTGGTAGTGCCAACAATGGCAACTTTAAAAGCTTTGTGGAACCCAACTAGGACTTCTCGTCCATCATGTATCAAGTTAGCTGAAACTGAAGCAAACTATGAGTTAAAACCTGGGACCATACAGATGCTCTTAGGAAAAGAAAATAAAACCCCTTTTTCCATGTTAGGGATTTTAAGGAAATATGTAGTACCATCAGGATTAAGGATCTAGATGATGAAGCATTGAAACTTCAATTGTTTCCTTTTTCACTAAGAGACAAAGCCAAATCTTGGCTATATAGTTTGACTTCTAAGTCCATTGAAACCTATGAAAAACATACATTTGCCTTTTTTCCAGAAGTTTTTCCCTAGGAACAAAACAACATATATTAGGCAGCAGATTTGCACATTTGCTCAACAAGAGGGAGAATGTTTATATAGGTATTTGGAAAGATTCAGTGACTTATTATCACAATGTCCTCATCTTGGTTTAGAAAAAGTAAGGCTAGTTCAGATCGTCTACGAGGGTTTAGATTATTCAATAATAACCACAGTTGAGTCTTTATGCATAGGTGGGGTTTGAAAATAAAACTGTCGATGGTGAGATGACATTTTTGAATGAAATCATCGAAAAAACCCAGTAATGGGAAAATAGTAGGGAGCCCCAGAAAAAAATTCTTCTAAGTAGAGGAAATATCAATAGGGTAGAAGGATCTTTTGAATCAGATGCCAAAATAGAAGCTATATCAAAAAGGTTAGAAGCTTTAGAACTGAGTCAATCTAGTTTGGAATTGAGCCCAAGTCATTTTGGGAAGGACAAACTGTTGAAGAGAAATCCCATGTTCTTTATAATAACACTACATTTGATAATCACCAGAAGTTTGACCCTTATTTAGAAACCTATAACCCTTGTTGGAGAAACCATCGTAACCTTTCTTGGTCTAAGGGCCAGAGTCAAGGTCAGTCTAGTAATTCTAAGGCTCCCCCAGGTTTTGGTTATACGAAGAATCCTTCTGGACTAGCACAATTTAAGAATCCGATAGATAAGACGATCATGAGTTTAGCAGAGTCTCTCGCCTTATTAACTTAGAACACTACAAACTTTCAGCAGTCAGTCAACCAAAGTTTACAAGAAAATCAAAAGATCGTTCAGGATAACAATCAGGATATTTCTAATTTAGAAACCCAGGTTGGTCAAATCGCTGAGTCTTTGAGAGAAAGAGAAAAATCAAGTTCCCTAGTCAACCACAACCCAACCCTAGAGGAGTTCATGAAGTATCTTCTGGTGATAAATCATCAAATCATGTGAATGCAATTAAAACCCTTAGGAATTGTAAAATGGTAGACAACAAGGTAACCATGCTTGATAGTGAATAAACTGTAGTTCACCCTTCTGAGCCAGTAGCTGAAGAGACTGATGAAGTCTCTAAAGAGCCCAATGTAGTTCCTCATAAGCCAGATTTTGTGCCCAGAGCATCGTTCCGACAACTGTTATCACCAACAAAGAAGGAATCCAACTTTAACGACATATTTGAGGTTTTTAAGCAAGTCACTATCAACCTTCCATTATTAGATGCAATTAGGCATATTCCTACTTATGCCAAGTTCCTTAAGGATATGTGTACGCGAAAGCGAAAACTTAGTGCACAAAAGAAAGCCTTTTTAGCTAGTCATGTAATTTCAATTATCCAGAACAATACAATTCCTAAGTACAAAGACCTAGGTTCCCCAATCACTTCTTGCACAATAGGTAACTACCGTGTTAAGAAAGCGTTACTTGACTTAGGAGCCAGTGTGAACTTACTTCCGTACCATGTGTACCTCCATCTAGGACTTGGTGATTTGCAACCTACTCAGATAACACTGCAATTAGCTGATAGGTCTGTGAAAATTCCTCATGGTGTCATATATGATGATCTTATTGAGGTCGATAAGTTTATTTATCAATGGATTTTTTTGTCCTTGATACCTAACCTGTCCCTGACCCAGAGAATCAGATAATTGTGATATTAGGTCGCCCGTTTTTAGCTACATCTAATGCGATCATTAAATGTCGAAATGGCATTATGAACTTATCTTTTGGTAATATGACTATTGATCTGAATATTTTCAATATTAGTAAGCAATCACCTGAGCTAGATGACACGTGCATTGAAGAGGTGAACATGATAGGAACATTAATTCAGGAGTCATTACCAAACACTTTGTTAGAAGATCCATTATAGAAATGCCTAGCCTACTTTGGGTTTGATTTTGATGATGATTGTGTGATTAATGAGGTGAATGCTTTGTTAGATTCATCCCCTTTTATAGACACTAGTAATGGATGGAAACCTAAGTTTGAACCACTACCATTTTCTAAATTTACCCTAGTTTCTTCTCTAGAAGAGCCTCGTAAGTTGGACATTAAACAACTACCAGATACCCTGAAGTATGTGTATTTAGGCCCATCTGAGACTTTGCATGTGATTATAGCATCCGACTTGGATACTGACCGTGCTTCAAGACAATAAGGAAGCTTTAGGGTGGACCATAACTGACATTAAGGGTATAAGTCCTACTGTTTGTATGCATCAGATTCATTTAGAGGATGATACCAAACCGTCTAGGAGGATGCACTGTTGACTTAACCCTAACATAAAGGAAGTAGTTCGAACTGAGGTATTTAAGTTGTTAGATGTGGGTATTATCTACCCTATTTCATACAGTAAGTGGGTCAACCCCGTTCAGGTTATTCCCAAGAAATCAGGTATCACTGTAGTCCACAATGATAACAATGAGTTAATCCCAACCCGAGTGACCACAGGGTGGGGTGTTTGTATTGACTATAGAAAATTGAACAAGGTCACAAGGAAGGACCACTTTCCCCTTCCTTTCATCGAACAAATACTTGAAAGATTAGATGGACATAGCCATTATTGCTTGCTAGATGGCTTTCCTGGTTATAATTAGATTGTTATTTCCCCAGAAGACCAAGAGAAAACCACTTTTACCTGTCCCTTTGGAAACTTTGCATATAGACGCATGCCTTTCGGGTTGTGTAATGCACCCGCTACTTTTCAGCGTTGTATGATGAACATATTTTCTGACATGGTAGAACGGTTTTTAGAGGTCTTTATGGATGACTTTTCAGTATTTGGGTCATCTTTTGATGAGTGCTTACATCATTTGACATTAGTGTTGACTAGGTGTAAGAAAAAGAATTCAGTGCTTAATTGGGAAAAATGCCATTTCACGGTTCGATCAGTAATTGTTTTAGAGCATATCGTATCTTATAAGGGTATAAAGATAGACAAAGGCATAGTTGACCTTATTAAGACTTTACAGGTTCCCAAAACTGTACGAGATGTTGGGTCATTCTTAGGGCATGCAGGTTTTTATCGTCGATTCATTAAGGATTTTAGCTTGATTTCTAGACCAATTTGCAATCTGCTTGCAAAAGATGTTAAGTTTTTCTTTGATGATGCATGTTTAGAGGCTTTTGAGAAGATTAATACCTTACTCACTGTCGCCCCCATAGTCTAGGAACCTAATTGGAACTTACCCTTTGAGATAATGTGTGATGCTTCAGATTATGCTATTGGTGTGTTAGGTCAGCAAGAAAACAAATTACTTCATGTGATTTACTACGCAAGCAAAACTCTAAATGATGCCCAACTGAACTACACCACCACAGAGAAAAAACTTCTAGCCATTGTTTTTTCCTTAGAAAAGTTTAGATCCTATCTCTTAGGTTATAAGGTTATAGTCTTTATTGATCATGCTGCTTTGAAGTACCTTCTGTCTAAGAAGGATACTAAACCTATATTGATTAGATAGATCCTTTTGTTACGAAAATTCTCGCTAGAAATTAGAGACAAAAAGGGTGCATAAAATGTAGTAGCAGACCACTTGTCTAGACTTGTTATGGAGTCCCCTGATGATTCTCCTCCTGTGAGAGAGTTTTCATGATGAACAACTATCCTTTGTTTCCCAATTACCTTGGTTTGCGAATATAATGAATTATCTTTTTACTGGTCGAATGCCTCAACACTTGGGTAAACAAGATCGTTCTAGGTTTTTAACCGAGGTAAAGCATTTCTTTTGGGATGATCCTTATTTGTTTAAGTATTGTCCAGACCATATTATTAGGAGATGTATACCTGAGAGTGACCAGTCCAATATTATTTCCTTTTTCCATCATCATGCTTGTGGAGATCACTTTAATGCTGAGAAGACCGCTGCTAAGATATTGCAGTGTGGATTCTAATGGCCTTTGATGATTAAAGTCACCCACAGTTACTGTGTTGCTTGTGAGCATTGCCAGAAGTTAGGAACCATTTCTCGTAGAAATATGATACCTTTTAGGGGTGCACAAAGGTTGGTTCGGTTCGGTTCTTGGTAGAACCCTGTACCTGTACCTCCCCATGGTCGGTTCTCAAATTTTGTACCTTTACCCTGTACCCTGTGCCCTGGGTTCGGTTCCTGTCTTGTACCCTGTACCCTGGGTTCGGTTCCGGGTACGTACCCTGTACCCTGTTTTTTTTTTCTTTGCATCTAAAATTTAAATATAAATGTAAATTGTTAAAGTAAAAAAGATAGAAAGTTTAAGTGTTGCTATCATTCCAATCTCATTACGAAATGTATACAGTATTAACTTCCATCAAATAAACACAAAAAAGAAGAATAACTAATTTAGAGTTAGAATGTAAAGGTTTTAAGGGTTTCATAATGAGATTCAAGAAAGTAAAGATTTCGATGAAATGAATCTAATGAACTTCAAGGATCAAAAGATTCTAGCGCTGGCATAGGACCCAATAACTCTGCAACATCCATTAAGAAATGAATATTATGTTAAAGATTGAATTGATAACTAATAAAGAAAATAAAAAAAAGAAGAAAAAAAATCACACTAATCTTCCTCAACATTAGAGTTATCATCTAGTATATAATCATATAAAAGATCAAGAACAATAGGTTTTAGTAACCAACTTTGTAAAAGATCATGGGGAGGTACAGGTACAGGGTACAGGGGTAGTACCTGTACCTTGTACCCGGCTTTACTCGGTTCCCATTTTTTGTACCCGTACCCTGTACCTTGTACCCTCGGTTCGGTTCTTTTGGGGTACGGTTCCGTCGGTTCCGGACCGGTTCTTCGGTTCCGGTCGGTTCTAATACCTTTGAACCCTATTTTAGTTATTGATGTCTTTTATGTGTGGGGCATTGATTTTATGGGTCCTTTTCCTAATTCCTTTGGTTATTCTTACATCCTTGTCGTTGTAGACTATGTATCTAAGTGGGTAGAGGCGGTTTCGTGTAAAACAAATGACCACAAGGTTGTGTTCTAGTTTTTGAATGATAACATATTTACACGTTTTAGTACACCACGAGCTATAATTAGTGATGGAAGGTAACACTTTTGTAATCGACCGTTTAAGCTTTTGATGAAGAAATATGGTATTACCCACAAAGTAGCTACCCCATATCCCCCACATACTAGTGGTCAAGTAGAGGTTTCCAACAGGGAGATAAAACGTATTCTAGAGAAAAAATTTAATCTTAATAGGAAAGACTGTTCATTGAGGCTTACTGATGCCTTATGGGTTTACCGTACTGCGTTTAAGACCCCCATTGGAATGTCACCTAATCGTCTAGTTTTTGGCAAGGCCTGTCACCTGCCCATCGATTTAGAACATAGAGCATATTGGGCTATAAAGCAGTTAAATTTTTCACTTGACAAAGCAGGAGCTCACATGAAGCTCCATCTCAATGAGTTGGAAGAGATTCAGAAAGATGCATATGATAGTGCTAAGGAGTATAAGAACAAAATGAAACTTGTGCTGATAGAAATATTTTAAGAAAGCCATTTTCTCCAGGT
>JAJJMC010030979.1:218861-262758 GCA_023531435.1 Papaver californicum | reverse complement strand
AGTTAAATTTTTCACTTGACAAAGCAGGAGCTCACAGGAAGCTCCATCTCAATGAGTTGGAAGAGATTCAGAAAGATGCATATGATAGTGCTAGGGAGTATAAGAACAAAATGAAACTTGTGCATGATAGAAATATTTTAAGAAAGCCATTTTCTCCAGGTCAAAAATTTCTTCTGTATGATACTCTTTTTCATCTATTCCCTGGGAAGTTACGCCCTCGGTGGACGGTCCTTTTGTTGTTCGCAATGTCTTTCCTCATGGTAACATATTTACACGTTTTGGTACACCACGAGATATAATTAGTGATGGAGGGTAACACTTTTGTAATCGACCGTTTAAGCTTTTGATGAAGAAATATGGTATTATCCACAAAGTAGCTACCCCATATCCCCCACATACTAGTGGTCAAGTAGAGGTTTCCAACAGGGAGATAAAACGTATTCTAGAGAAAACAGTTAATCTTAATAGGAAAGACTGGTCATTGAGGCTTACTGATGCCTTATGGGTTCACTGTACTACGTTTAAGACCCCTATTGGAATGTAACCTTATCGTCTAGTTTTTGGAAAGGCCTGTCACCTTCCCATCGAGTTAGAACATAGAGCATATTGGGCTATAAAGTAGTTAAATTTTTCACTTGACAAAGCAGGAGCTCACAGGAAGCTCCATCTCAATGAGTTGGAAGAGATTCAGAAAGATGCATATGATAGTGCTAGGGAGTATAAGAACAAAATGAAACTTGTGCATGATAGAATTATTTTTAGAAAGCCATTTTCTCTAGGTCAAAAAGTTCTTCTGTATGATACTCATTTTCATCTATTCCCTGGGAAGTTACGCCCTCGGTGGACCGGTCCTTTTATTGTTCGCAATGTCTTTCCTCATGGTGCTATTGAGATTGCGACTCAAGATGGTAGAAATCCTTTCAAAGTTAATGGTCAGAGATTGAAACTATTTTTAGAGCCTTTTCCTACAAGTGATGTTGAGGAGGTCCTACTGGAGGAACCTGTTTACCTTGATTGACCATCAAGGTTGATCTTTTTTGTACATTAGTAGATTTTTGTAGGTTTTTATTTTCTGTCTTATTCTCCATCGAAGGATTGTTACACTTCACCCAGGTACTATCTTTCTGACTTACCTCTTTATTCCTCTTTTTACTTATTTATTGGTACTGCTCTTTATTTTGAAACATTGAGGACACTATTTGATTTAAGTTTAGGGGTAAGGGAGAAACTTTTTAGTGCAATAATAAAACTCCAAAATTTAGAAGCTTGTGGAAAATTCAGGATGACACTAACCATTTTAGGTAGATGGAAAATTAGCTCTTTTTCTATAGGAATTGGTGTGCCCAGTTAAACGGTCTATTCATAAAAGGATAGAGTTCAGATGTTAGAAATAACATGATAGTTGTCACCATATCTCGGAGTCTATCTCGACCATATCACCTTCTGTTTTTATTTTTGCAATTTTTGTTTTTCTCTAAGTGATTTGGTGGGGCACCAGTATCGAATTGTTATCGCCTCCAGGATGAAATAAAGTATTTAAGATCAAGCCCTATTTTTATCTTAAAAATAGATAAATCGAGTATTAACACTTTGATAGCAATATGTGTGTGTTCTCCATGTCTTCGTCGCCTAAGCAAGCTGGAACGCAGAATCCATGAGAACTATCATGTAAGATGATGATAAGGAGCATGCGCTTGGATTCAATTTGATCCAACCATGTTGTCAGTACATTTATAATTGTTTTACTTTCAATATATCGATCGTTGTGACCCTTTTATATACCAGCTGAGTCGATATTAGTATAAAGATTAAGACCAGTGGAAGCGTATCTCAATCCATTAAGATCCATCCTGGCACTGACCTTTAAACAGATATGGGAAACACCGTTCACCTTACTCAACATGCGCAAATTTCATCATCTCCATATCCATCTTCTAAATTTTTCATGTGATTGAACTTTGATAGATTTTGAGTATCGTGGTTGAACAACTATCTAAGTAGAGCATTGTTTTCTTATATATGAATTTTAGTACGCTGAGTGCAAACTCGTGTACAACAATTGGACTCATATAGGGTAATGATTCCCATAGCCGAAGAATTTAGTATGCCAACTAAATAGCTTGTTTAGTGTTTACCCTTAATCGTTCACAGGTAGCTAGGTTTGGAGTAAAGGTTTTGTGGGTATACCTCTTGTAAACCCTCACGAGACAAAACTCGTCCACCAGGGACACCTAGGGGTTTAAAGGATTATTACATATGTTAAATCTAGTCGCAACTCCTGCAAAAGTGAATTAGGATTTTATTTCTAGATTAGATTTGCTCGAGGACTAGCAATTAGTAAGTTTAGGGGTATTTGATAGACACATTTTTGTTTCTAAATTGTGTTCAATTCTCTATATTACTAGTGCTTGATTTTGTACTTGTTATGGTTTTTTATGTCTTTGTAGGTATATTTGGGAAATAAATATTTGTGGAAAAATTGGCTCAAAAGTTGATAAAGGCACCCAGAAAAATAGATAAAGGCACCTCAAAAATTGTTAAAATCACACGGAGAAAATGATAAAGGCACCCATCATATGGATTATGGGCACCCTCCTTTTTGAATTTAAATCCGGAAAGGGCGGGAAGAAGTTCTTCACGCGAGAGAAAAGTCTGAATTAGTTGGGAACTGAAGTTCAAGGGATGTAAACGTGTTTTTGGCATCTCAAACTGAAGAAATAATCAAAACAAATCAATACACGTCAAACAGAGCCTTTCACGCCGTGATTCATGGGTGGAACTCGAGTTGGAGACCGGAAAAGAGAATTCTTATCTGTTTCGGATTAACACGAATTCTAAGTTGTTTTGGATGGTTTCTTTGGGTCCTTATCAATTAAGAAGTGTTATTAGGGTTTATTAATCCTATAAATATCAAATAGAAACAAGAAAAAATCATCTGGGATTGGGAGAAAAATTCAGAGAAAATAATTATGTTCTCTGATGAATAAGAAGAAAAAGGAGTACATACCACACCTAAAGACAGTCGCTGATTCTGTCACCTTTTGTTTCGTCTTTTACTCCACCCAGAAGCAGGCTTTTATTCTCTGTTTTACTTTCTTTTTTTAGCAACACGAAAAACAGTCTCAGCAACATTTATATCCGTCGTTGTTTTCTGTGTTACTCCTGTTTTTCTCTTCTTTTAAGCACTTTGAGTTATGAAAATTTATTTTGAGAGAGTGTTTGACATGAGGAGCTAGACCCTATTGCTGAGGCGACGGAGGAAGCCATTTTTCCAATAATAAAGTGGTATATTTTTATTTTATTAATTTTTTACAATTCTTTTATGATTATTTGCTTTGAATTAAATTTGAAATAGTGCTTTTTTATGAATTAGTTGTGTTTTCTTTTGATGAGTCATGATTAGTTTAGAGCTATTGATGTCTCATACTTTTGATTTACAACTATTATTTTTAAAATCTAACTTTGGCAATATTTAGAATCAATTGAATGTATGAGTTGCAAGATAACTATTCATGCTAAATCACTTGAAAAATTGGCTAATGGTGGAATCCTTAGTCTCAGTTTTTTCCATAATCTTAAATCAATTCTACTCTAATCTTCTTTATTTTTAATATTAAAAAATTAGGTTTAAAAATCAAATCTTCACAAGTATGAGAATCAAATCTTTTACCACTATTTCTAAAATACATCAAGATGACCGAGAGGTTACCTCTAAGATGACCCATCTTCAAACAACGAAGAACATTATTGGTGAACTAAATTTGACATTGTTGAAGGAATTGAAGAATTTTGTGGATGAAAAAATTCAGAAGGACGAGCAAAAGAGAGACAATAATGAGGCAGCTGCAAAACAAGCAAGGATGAGAGCAGAGAAAGAGAAGAAGGCTCTAGAAGAAATGGCAAAGCAGAGAAGAATTCTACATTTGGCCCAAGACGTGCAAATTAGAAATTAGATCAAGGGAAGCAAGAACCTCTAGCTACCACCAACTTTTGAATCAAAGCATGCAGATGAATTACATAATTTCAAAAATGAAGAGGTCTTTAACAAGTGCGCTTATCGGGAGAAGCTTTCAATCAAAAAGGGTCTGGATGTTGTTTAAAAAATCCGAGTCGGAGCAGGAAGAAGACCAAATTGTGGTTGAAACATCTGATGAAGAAAATAAAGAATGAGAATGAGGAGTCCTGGTCTGACTAAGAGTTAGATTGTGAAAATCTGGATCCCTAGTTTAACCTTTTCGGCGAATTGTTTGGTATAGTCTTTTGGAAACTTTATTTGGATACTAGTGGTTAGCATGTGAAATTTTTGGTATAGTGATGTTTTAAAGTTGTTTCATATTTGCATTTTCTTGTTTGTATAGATAGTTAATCCCTGATTTTTAATATAAATCATGCATATGATTATTTAATAAGTGATTGTGGTATGTTATTACTCTTTGTATACATATGACTCTTGCAACGGATAATTAAAGAATTTCATTAGAACCCCAACCATATTTCTACAAGTGGTAATGATAAGTTTTTAACGTGACCTGCAGGTAGCTGAGAATATACAATGGATCCTAGAGTAATGGATAAACATTTGATGGGTACCGATAGAACCAATGAGCCTTATCTTGAGGGAGTATAGATATTTATAAAGTATGTTGTCCGTCGATGGGAGATTGAGAATCGGATGGAATCACGTGATGTTGATGAACCACTAGGATTTGTCCATGTGTGAAATGTTTAAACCGTTATACTCACAATGTGTACACTGTTAAGTACCATTTAGCATTTAAAGGAATAAATGCAGAGTATACCATATGAACTGAACATGGGGAAAAATATGACAATGACGTTGACGACGACAGACATTTGCTCACATGAAAATGTATTGTATTTTGATGATTTTGAAGGAAGTTCATCCAGAGTTCATGAATACATTCAAAAATCACTTGAAAGAACATCTGATATCTTATTATGCATGTTAGCGGTCCATGCGAACTTAATATTTAGTTGTGTTAATACTTTTTCAAGGTTATATAACAACTTTAGCAACACGTACTCCACATTTTATAAAATTACTTGTCAAATATTTATTTCGTGCATTAATCATATAAATTTTGTTTTTTGTAAATTCGGTATGGAATGAGTACTAATCGCATCTAATTTCATTTTTAGAGCCGCAAAGCAGAAAATTATGCAGTATAATAAAAAATAATGATACGACTGTTATTTCAGGTTTGACTCAGAAAAATCTTAAAATGGCACGTACAACATGCCTTCCATGAGATACACTTGCTATAAATAAAAATATTACCTTCTTTTTTTAACTGATCACCATTTACACTTCAGTTCATTCTTTACCCTAAGAAGAAAAATCGTCAAAATAACTCCTCCCAAGTTTGAACAAGCCTTTGTACTCCTAAATCTTCCAATGTATCCCTAGAAAACAAAACAAGTGGTTTACTTTGATCATTATCCTACCAAAACCATTCCCCTTTCAGTTTTGCTTCAACTTGCAGCATACTCGGTTCGATCGTGTAAGTATTTCTGTTTAGTACTTTTTTGTTATCCAGGATTATAACTCTAATGGTCATTGGAGGATTAAAAATTTCTTCTTATGCAACTGAATATAGCTATTTAGTTAATCTCTTATTTTTGGTATAACTCGTATGGTAATTGAACTTCAGATTGTGGTTTGTAATTAATCTTTATATACGTAATTAAGACTCTTTACAATGATAATTAAGATTTTATTAGAACCACAACAACGTTTATACATGTGGTAATGACTAGTTCTTTCTGTGACCAGGTAGCTGAAAATTTACAATGGATCTTAGAGTTATGGATAAATCTTGGATGGGTACCAATAGAACCAGACAGTCTTATGTTATGGAGTCGATGCATTTTTATAGAATGCTGCCCACCATCTGGAGATTGCGAATCTAGTGGAATCATGTGACGCTGACGAACCAATCAGCATTATATATCCATGTGTGGATTGTAAAAACCTATACCATCGCAAAATGGAAAATGTTAGGTACCATTTACAATCTAGGTGAATAAATCCAAAGTATACCATATGGGATAAGCATGGGGAGGCAACAAGAAGGAGGCCTGGTAATGGCTACGATGGTCCGCACTATGAAAAAGATGTTGATTACCCAACTGATGCTGCAGAGACTAGATAAATGGTTGAAGCTTTAGGAGATCATTTCCCAACGGATTCCGAGAAGTTGCTACAGCTACTGGAAGATGCTCAGAAACCCCTCCATGGAGGATGTTCCAAATGTACAAAGATATCTGCAATGTATAAGTTGTTCAACTTGAAGAGCAAGCACGGAGCATCAAACAAGTTTTTTTAATTAACTTCTATCTTTGTTAAAAGATATACTCCCTCCAGAAAATGAACTGATGAAAAATACATATGAAGCTAAGAAGGTGATGAAATAATTGGGTTCAGGGTATGAAAGGATACATGTATGCATCAATGACTGCATTCTCTATAGGATAATAATGCGTCAAGTGTCCAACCTGTGGGGAACCACGATGGAAAGTTGACACAAACACACAAGAGGTTTACGAGAATATTCCGACAAAGGTCTTGTGGTATTTCCCCATCATCCCAAGATTTTAATGGTTGTTTCAGTCAAAGAAAATAGTGGAGTATATATTTTTGCATGACAAGCATAGAAATAAAGACGAGGGTGTTTTACGGCATCCGGCAGACTCACCATAATGGAAAGCGATAGACGAAAGATATAAAGAAATCGGTGACGATGCTAGAAATACGCGACTAGGTATTTCGGCTGACAGAGTTGACCTAAACAAAGGCAAGTTGAAACATCACAGTGTATGACATATTATGACCGTGATTTATAACCTTCCGCCGTGGTTGTGTATGAAAAGAAAGTTCACCTTGCTGTCATTACTGATAGATGGAACGCCTTATAACAACATCGATATTATGATGAAACCTTTCATTGAGGATCTTAAACGCTTATTTGAAGGATTCGAATATTTTGATGCGTTAGCACAAGAGCATTTTACTCTACGTGTAGTTGTTTTATGGACAATAAATGATTACCCTGCTCTCGGTACACTGTGTGGTTGCAAATACACGGGATAAATAGCATGTGTGGTGTGTGGGAAAAACACTAAGTATGCCAGACTCAAAAACTGCAACAAGAGTCTTATATCAGTCATAGAAGATATTTACCATATATCCATCCATTCAAAGTACATAAGGGGTTCAATGGACAAGAAGAACACAGTGTAGCTCTGGAACCTAGGACCGGGGAAAAAATATACGAGGAGGTAAGATCTATAGACACTTCATGGGGAAAGGGACCGGGGAACATTAAAGTGGAATTTGTACAGGTTAAGCCCGGAAGAGGTAGAAAGATAAAAATGAAGAGATTCCAAAGGATAATCCAACTGAAAAGGTCAACAGGGGGTGGCGATAATTATTGGAAAATCTCAACATATGGTTCCGGCTCTTCCCCTAATGGCAGCATCATCTTGTCCACCATTGTATAGATTTAATGCACGTCGAAAAGAATGTCTGCTAGAGACTCATCGGAACATTGCTGAACATAGAATTTTAAGACGAAAGATAGAGTGAATGCTCGATTGGATATGCAGGCTCAGGGGTTCAAATCAAAGCGGCATCATGTGCCAAATGACAAAGGAGGATTTGTACTACCCGCAACAAGTTACACATTAACCACGAAAGAAAATGAAAAATTCTGCCAAACATTATTAGAGTTAAAGGTTCTGCAAGGGTATCGTTCAAACTTTTCAACCCCGGTGAGTCAAAAGATCGAAAGCTTATCGTACTAAAATCGCATGAATATCACATGCTAATGTAGCAGTTTTTCCCATTGTGATTAAATAAATTATGCCGCAACCAACAAGATACGATATTATCAGGTTTTGTTACTTTTTCAATGTAATCAAGCAAAGAAATCAAGGTGGCATAGCTAGATAAAGTGAAGGATGATCTATGTGTGACGTTGTGCTTACTAGAGAAATATTTTCCTCTATTCTTTTTCGATATCATGGTTCATTTAACTATGCATCTTACCAGGGAAGTTAAATTATATGGTCCTGTATTCTTTCGATGGATGTATCCCTTCGAAAGGTGAATGAAGGTTATTAAATGGCATGTGCAAAACAGAAACAGACCCGAAGGAGGCATTGCTAAAGGGACTGTTACAGAATAGACAATAAAGATGTTCAGTGAGTACCAAAGAAACATGAAGACAGTTGGAATTCCACCTGACAAGCATAACTTATCTGACATTGGTGAAGATTCAACTCCTTTAGATGGAAAAGGAATATCAGCTGGTAAATTGACGGTTATCAGTGCTGAACTGCGGGAGAAAGCCCATTTCTATATACTACAGAATTCACTTGAAGTTGTTCCTTACATCAGGCTAGTGTTAGTTTTAAACTTTTTTGTTTTGTTTTGTTTTTATATTTTTTGGATATGAAATTTTCTGAAAAGATAACAACATTTATCATTATATTTCCCAGCCGACAGATTTATTTTTGCATAAACAATATCCCAATGAACAGGAAGCACAACGGCATAAACGACATAGTGAAACGTTCGGGGAATGGCTAGAGGTAAGAGTTTGCAGAAAATGTTACTTTTTCCATGTAATTTTTGTTTCAAGATTTAGGATAATCCGTCTAATGTATTTCAGGTTAGGAGAGAGCAGGCATCCTCTAAAGAAAGTGTTAGTGAGAGATTAAGGTGGCTCTCAGAGAAACCGAACCTTGATGTAATAAAATTTGAAGCATACCAGATCAATGGATACATGTTTTGCACACATTCTCATGAAGGTTCAGTGAACCAAAATAGCGGGGCTTACGTAAAGGCAATTGACACGAACATTGAAAAAGAGGGAGTATCCCTTGATCAGGCAAATTATTTTGGTGTTTTACAAAAGATATGGGTGCTGACTAATCATGAAGATAAAATGCCCCTTTTCAAGTGTAATTGAGTTGACAATAAAAAAAGGGTCTCAAAGACAGACTTGGATACATTTTGGTTGAGCTTGATATGTTAGGACACAATGAGAATCCATTCATTATAGCCTCACAAGCTAAGCAGGTATGTGAGAGACCAGGAGAATAAGAAAAATCCAATTGTGTTAGTATCACCTCCCAAAAACTATAGAGATGTCTATCATGATGTCGACGAGGAATTCAGTACGACAATTTATTGTCGGAATAAATTTAACTTGCCTCATGTAGATCCACTTGACCTGCGCAAGGAATCAAGGTATGATTACTATCAGACCAATGTTAAGGGGAAAGTTGTACGGAAAGTTGAACAGAAAGCCACGGGGAAAGCAAAAGGGAAAATCCAAAGCATGAAATGCTCAATCTCTTCCAATTTACTGTTCTTGTTGCCAATGTTGCCAATTTTTTTGTCCTTTATGAGGATTGTTCTTGGCTTTTACCTTGGGTCGAGACTCGAGTTTGCTCTATTATGAGGTTTCTAATAATTGTATGGTATTTTTTCCTTTTTGTTTCATTTATGGATTAACCTTTTTTTCTTGGCTTTCAAACTGGATTCCCTTTGCTTTTTCTCTGCTAGTCTGCAATAATACAAGTTTTCAGTCTTTGGTTTTTGTTAGTGAACTTATAGATAATCATACTAGTGTGAACCCCTTTTATGTAAAACGTATCAAGAACTTCATAGATGATAAACATGCTTCTCAAGCGAGAAAGCATTATATTAAAGGCTACTTGGGATTCCTTTCCTTATTTTTTGTTGCACTATGTCCGCAAGGAGTCTCTTGTACATGTTTGTAACTCTATTCTAGTTAATATAATTAGTGTGTTTCTTAAAAAATAAAAACAAATATAATTAACCTTTCTCTTAAAAAACAAAAAAAAAAAAACAACCTAAACAACAAACACATGTGCACAACACAGACATTACACACATGTGAAACTGACAAAACAGAAACAAATAAGTTTTTTTGTTATTATTTTTTTATGAAACAAATAAGGTAAGGTATGTTAGAAAAACCTTGCGGACACTAGTTTATAAATTCTTTGTTGGGCATAAATTCTTAAATCTTAAACAAGCCCATAGTTTATCAATAAGCTATACCCCGGGCTTCAACCATGTTTAGACTCCTCGAATTATAACAAGCACATCAATAATCCTGGATAAGTTGTAAAATTAGCATATTGACTAGCCCAAAATTAATATGTAAGTTGTAAAATTATCTTATGGACTTGGGGGCTCGATCCTGAGTTACTGCCCATTTCATTTACCCTGTAACTCAAACTGGCGTGACTAAATGGTGTCTTTTTGGACACGCGGAGAGTCTCCAAAAGGGCGTGTCAAAATGGAGCCATTTGGACACGCAGAACAATCTACGCACTTTCATGTCCAATAAATCATACCCTTTAGACATGCATAGAAAACTCCAAAGTGGCGTGTCTAATGAGCTAATATTTAAGCCACGCAAAACAATTTATGAACTGGCATGTCCAATAAAACTACCTTTTAGACACGCGGTAAATCTACATAGTGGCATGTCCAATAAAACTAACCCTTTAGACATGCTCAGAAATCTCTGGAGTGGCGTGGAAAATAATTGCACATGCCAAAATTGTTTCATGTGTCCATAGATTGGTCTATGGATACATTCATTGACAAACTAAAAATAGGCATTGCTAAATGATACCTTTACACGCGATGCTTAACGTGGTTTTTAATGGACATAATGGACACACTAACTGAGTATAAAGTGGCTGAATGTGTAGTAATAGACACGTAATTTTTGATTGGCGTGGCTACATCTACGATTTTCTGATATATAGCCACGTCAAAAATAAGAAACGTTTCAAGGAAAAATATAAGTGGCGTATCAAAAGACCATTTATGTACTAGTGATGCTACTCATTTGTGCTGGGAATGTGGCTAGGACTTGCTAAGGCTAGCACTTGCTAGTACCATGGTTATTGCCTATGCGACGCTAGCTTGGCATCCATTAATATCGTGGCCATATTTATGGCCTGTTTAGGGTTTCTCAATTGTATGAGATTTAATGTTAACGTTTATGCTTAACTTTTATGTAGCACGTACAAACATTTTCAAGAGATTCAGCTGTGGAAGTTTGTAACTTGAGATAATGCTTGATGCGACTCTGCAATTAGATGGTATGCATCTAATTAGCGTTTTTATTTGTAAATGGCATATCATCCATTCCGAATGGTATGAAATAAAAAGGGTTTAGCCGGGTAAAGCCCTGAAATTTCTATGAACGCATATATATGCACAAGAGCTACAAAGCCATTATAGTAATAAGCTGAATGTGCATTCTCAATTCTCTCGTCGAATGTAAGATAGTAGTATTTGTTCATAATTCTGATACCGGGTCATATATTTATACGTGTTTATTTCATGCCTTTGCATCTGGGCAAAAGGTGATATTACAATTTTCTCCCTTGTCAAAAACCCATCATTTACACAGGCGGGTATGGAGGTTGGTGTTGATGAGACGAGGATGAGTCCTCCTTGCCATGGTTTCATAGGAGTCTCTCCATATCTTCACGGATGGAAAAATTGGATTGCTGGTACTTATGTAGTGAGCGATCAGGAATGATATGGACTTCTTTTTATTTTCGAGCCCCAGGTGTTTCAGCATCAGCAGTCGCTGCAAAGTTGGTCCTGGTGTGTTCCGTCAGGCGATAACGTTGTTCCGGAAAGAGTTGCTCCATCAGGGTATTAAGAAAAACGAGTACCTCCTTCTGGGTAGTGGACATGTCCACCTGAGTTCTGGCAAGAACTTCTTGTCTCGTCATCAGATCAGCTATGTTGATCGAAGTTTGAGTATTTTTCGGTATCTTCAGCGGTCTTGTCACCGAGAGGAGGCGGAGTATTAGTATTAGTGCGAGGAGGCTCAGTAGCAATAAGGGTGTTTTCAGAATCACCACCACCATTACTACCTGAAACGACTATAGGAGTTGTAACTGCTCCAGACCTAAGATCCACCATCTTGAATGACTGAAAATTGGCTTTCGTAATTGAGAGGTTGATCTCCCACTGTGGTCGCTAATTGTTTTAGGGTGAAAAAAAATATACGGTAAAATTGTACTTTCAAGTAGGTTCGAGAGATCAAAATCGAACAGCCTAAACCAAGAAATGGCCGTTGACGTCCTGCTTCAATCACAAAGGTGGAGAAGATTGGGTAGGTCTTAGGGGAGGAAAGCAAAGAAGGTTGAGAAATATCAATGTGATAAGTAGCATGTGAAGGAGAAACGATTATCTCTGAGATGAATCACCATTTCTGTATGTTTAGGTTCTCCTGACTGATTGTCTTGTCTGTTCTTGTTTCGAATAGATGAGAATCATATATTTATAGTTCAAAGGAGTCACATTGATTTCTCGTAAGTCGTGGAAGTTATGAAGAGGTGGAGAAGTGATGAATATGGAGATTGTAGTGGGGTGGTGCCCAGAAAGTAGGGAAGACATGTATGACTACTACTCCTTATCCTCTCAACTACTTTGTAACCGCCCACTACTTGTTACCTTCTTGTTCATGGATGTGTTGCCACAACAGACGATTTATGTAGACCACCATACCAATACCCCAATGTGAATCCCCCAATGTGTTGTATTTGATATCCCGTGGAAATAGTGGAGTCATGAGCCACTATTATTTTGATTGAGTTAAGTCAAGTCAAATGAGTTGCTAAGTCAGTGAGGCAAGTTGTGTGACTCACTGGATTGATAATCATACTGATTAGTGTAGAGTCTGGGAAGTTTAGTGGCCATGTACTTGTTTGAAAGTAACATGGCAATTTTTAATGGCTAAGTATTAGATTAGAAGTGACTTATCGTAAGTCTGAGAGGCATTTGAGGCCAGATATTGTAGAAGGATTCTTGAGTAAGGAGACCTATTATAATTCATATAAGATTTAATGCTGGACCCATATTGAGAAGAAATGTGTATTTATGAGGGAGGTCCCTAGCAAGTGATAGCGTCTTAGCGAAGATAAGAATGTTCTTTCTCTTTTAATATATAAAAGACTAATGTGCTAACCTCTCAGGAGTAAGACCAATATGCACAACTCCTAGTAAATATCAATTATACTAGGACTAGGAAGGTAATGTTAAGGAGGTTTGAAGTTAGCACTTCAATTAGATAGTTAGCACTAATGCATTTGTGGCTAAGTCGCTAAGTATGAATGGATTAGGCCAAGAGGCGCATTGTCCATGGACGAGCTAGGATATAGACGTTGAGGAGCTGAAACGCAAAGGCTAGCAGGTCCAAGCTAATAACGCGTTGGAGAAGTTAGGGGCGTATATGCCTTGGAGACGCATAAGCCTTGGACGTGCTAGAGAAACTAAGAATGCGCTAGATATTATGGGACGTGCTTAGATTTTGCTAAGGACGCATAGGCCTTGTGGGGAAGCACTAGCCACTATGAGACGCGCTAGGCTTTGTCTACAGACGCATTGGAGCCAAGAGGTGTGCTGGAGCATGGTAGCGACGCTGAAGATCTAGGACGTGCTGGAGCTGGACGCATATGAGCTAGAGCACTGAGGTTATGTCGGTTACTCGGGGACGTGTCATCTTTGTAGCGCATAAGCGCTATCCAAAGTACTTGGCCGAGAGGAATTGGCGTCTTTGGGGTTAGGGTTAGGGTTAACACTTTTAGTGCTAAGATCGAAGTGCTAAGGTAGTGATGCGCTAGCTAAGGCCTTATTAGACTAAAATATGCTAGCTAAGACCATGTTAGGTTAGTTAGCTCTTCTCAGGTCCTAGGGTTTAAGGCCAGGAAAGTTAGCATTTTTAGCGTTAATGTGGCTAACTGGTGCCAATGTGTTGCCAAGCCAAATAGATAGTGCTATATTGGCGCTAATATGAGAAAAAGATAGGGTTAGCCTAGATCAGAGGTGCAATGCGTCTTTTATGGCATTGCTTCTTGACTGTGGCGTATCTTAGAGGAGTGACGCATAATTTATGGCTTATATTTAAGCAAATTGCTAAAGTAGCATATTTGTGCTCAGAAGAGCAACTCGAGGAGCATTCGTTGCGAATAAAGCGTTAAGCTAGAATGTATTTTAGGATTTAAGCATTAGCTATTCCCGAGTTTGATGGATGTTGCTGGAACATTAATGTGCATTCGAGGAAAGTTCAAGGAATTCAGTTGTGGAATTTATCCGACTTGAGACTAGTTCGATATGGCATGAATATTATGAGCGTTGAGGATGTTGCAAGGCCAATTTAAAATATTTAAAGAGAATTTGTTTTTTTAATTCGCTTGCGGAATATAAGTAGAGACACAGTATTCTATATTAAGCATATGCACATATATATATTCTTGTTACTTAGCAGGGGGAATTTTATAATTCTACCCTTTGTAAAAAACTCACCATCTACAGTTGGACATGTTGCTCATTATACACAAATAAATACATATTTATTTTATCTTTAGTCTGCTAGACTCATCAGGCTAGTCAAGCAAGACAGGTCTTTAGTCATAAGACTAAGTAAGTCTCACTCGACTTAATATTATTCGTAGTGCTCAATACTACAAAATTCACATGAGACATCCAATGTCACAAATAAGGGGATACTCATTAGGGTTTTGGTCTGGTGGTCTACGGAATGTGGTGCAACAATGTACCCACCAAAAAGAAACTCTGGAAAGTTCGATCAGCAGTTGAGTAGGGGAGTGGTAAGTTGAGTACCCTTTCATTCAATCTCAATTGAAGTGGGGAAAAGTTGTCAACACTTTTTGCACCTTCTCCACTTTACTACTTCTCAACCACCGACACTTTCTTTCAGAGATGAGGTCAAGTGGTTACAATAGGTATGATATAAATAGATTTTCAATCTATTGAACAAAAACAACAAGTCTGAAAACTCTAAATCGAACTCTTAGACAGGTGTAATATCAACTCGATCATTCAACTTTCTCATATAGAGCAATTTTCATAGCTATTCAAATCCATTGCATCCTACGTAGTCTGATACTCTGTCCTCAACCTTTTCTTGTTTCCCTCCCTAAGACAACCCTTCTCCTTCTTATTTTGTGACTGAAGCAAGACTGAAATGGCCATTGCCTGGTTTAGGCCAGGATTGTACAGATTGATCACTCGAATATAAACAAAGTACTTCAATAGTACAAATATTAAGGATTGACGAATTATCACCTGTTCACCCCACTTTTCCTAAATTAGCCCTCAATTCGTTTTTACCCACAAACAATTGGTTAGAGAGTTCATTTTTAGTCATCAAACAACTTATCAACCAAATCAAAATCAATAGTCAATCTCTCTTAATATCAAAATCCCTAAAGCATCCCATCACAGGCTTACTCCGGTAAAATTCCTATTACTATCAAAGGCGTAAGAGCCACACTTTGAATTCTTCTCATTAGATAACCTGGACCAAGAGCCACTCAAGTTTAACCTATTGAAAATATTTATCTCTATGAATTTTAGGCTAATTTAAGATATTTGGCGCAAGAGCCGCTCAAATTTAATTTAGGTTACAGTTCTACACATAATTTCTTGGCAACATCTTGTCGTTAGAAATTATGCTATGCTACTTGTGACTAGAGTTTTTAGACAATTCCGGACCTGAAACTCAAGTCTAGCCCTAGATATGAACACTTGCTCATTTAATTCGCGACTTACACAAAAAAATAATCAATCATAATAATAACATTAATGGTAGAACATAAACGACGATTAAGAGATTATGAATGCTAATAATGAATACTTTGATTAATAAACATGTTCCAGAGGTCGAAGGAGTTTTAAAACCATTTAGGATCTATAAATTGTTGCAATACCATCTGCCAGAGAAAGAAAATACATTACATTTATAGTAGCATCACATTGTGAACACATAAGAACATCAAACTACAAAGTCTATAGTGATATAGATTTATAGTTCCATCATCTTTCCTCCTTTTATGTGCAATGTGTTAGGGTACTACAATGACATTTAAATATTTAGATATGCAAAATACATACATTATTCTACAGTAACAATCTATGAATGATATATTGAACGAAACTGCTGAGAGGGAGTTAAAGAATATTTCTCATTTAGCAAAACATCTAAGCTCACGGAATCCAAATATGCAAAAACTGAAGAATTTCTTAAATTATAAATCAGACTATATAGTTAAATGGGGGTACGAACAAAGGCATCTTAATTTTCTAGCTATCATCAGAGGAAGAAGTTGTTGGAAAAATTGGGTTAAGAACGTAGAATGAAAATCAGAACAAAGAAAGGTGTACCCTTGGCTTCAAGGATCTTTCGATTCTTTTAGACAATAATTCGACATTTTCCAATATAATATTCGAGTACAACATGTCTTCAAATTATGCCTTTAGGATTCAATGACGCCTTAACACCGTAATCGAATTCAAGGATTTTACTTCCTTGGCCCGACCAAGAACACACTATATAAGATTCTGATGATGTTAGAAGAAGAAGAAACATAAAGATTTTTATGATGTGCTGAATGGGAGAATATCTTTGCTACTTATAGGGGATTCATGTCTATTGGAGATACCTCTTCATCTCCAACAAACACTCCAAGGAGCTATTAATGGTGGCTTATGGGAAAAGACGTGTCTTTTCATTTTTGAACGAAATTTAGGTTTTTATAATAAAATCAAAACGGGAAACCACGGCCGGCAACCATCCACGTTGTAGCGGCAACAATCACGAAAGTATACAACAGAAGTTTATACTCTGAAGCTTCAAAAGCATCCTTCCAAGGTCTGAATAAATTTTGCAGTCGGAAGCCTCCAAACCGAATCCTTTCAGGCTGCTACCGCGCGAGCACTCTTAATTACAGCCTATTCAACACATGCAGAAACCAAATGGTGTAAATAAGCAACTCAAATGATAGGGTGAAAAATAATGCAATGTAACTACAATGTGGTAATGTAAGCAAGAAGATTATGCATAAACTGGGTTTTGATGACCCAAAAATAGGTCTTATGTTGATCTTTGTAATTTATACATCAAGTTGAGACAACAACATGAGTAGGGAAGAAGCCAGAAATTAGGTCCTGTGTTGATCTCTGGGTTTGGAATTAGCAGCTAATGGACATTAAGGCAACTGAAAAAGAATAGAAAACTTTTTCTTTTTATCCTGGTCAAAAACTTACCAACTCTCCAGAAAATATGGTTGTAAACCCATCAACTGCTTGTCCAGAAAGCATAACTATAGCTGCATCCCTATGAAATCAAGGGATAATTAAAAAAATGCCCCCAAAATGCATGCCCCATTGGTAAAATAACCTGCAAAATTAAAATGATGGGAAAATGTCCCACCATCCATTTTTCCATCCATTTGGGGTTAAATCCCACACATCGATTTGGCACACATGGAGAATTTTCCCACACTACCCTTTTTTAAGATTACCGAATTTTAGAAATACATCCGCGCCAAATCTAGCAGCCATTCTTCTTCGGTATTTTCTTCGGGAACTACCGTTTTTCTTCTTCGGTATCTTCATCTTCTACTTCGTTATCTTCTTTTTCTTGTGATGCACGGTGAAAAAAGTTTACAGATCTTTAAGGTTCACAGTAGATGATGATTTATATGTACCAGCATGCACAAGACTGACGCATTAACCTAAATAAGTGAACAATTCCTATCCAAATTCCGTATCCTCCCTGCCTTCAATTTCATGTCTTAACCATCTGCAGAGACTCACAGAGTCCATGGTTAACCGGTGGCAACATGAGCTGCTAGTTCAGACATTTTTTCAAGCATTAGATGCGCGTTTTGCTTTGTGGTTCATCCATGAACTTGTTTGTTCTTTCTAATATCAGTTCTCCTTCCCTGCAAGATATGTAACATTCAAACAAAACATAAACCCAATTCAAACTATAAAAACATCCAGTCATTCAAAAAAGGCATCAACATATGTAGCCCAACACAAAACTCATAACCTTCATTCTCTCGGCCAAACCCTCAGCGACGAATCTATCTTCTCTTCCATGTCTTCTCATCTCAACTTTAATTCTATAACAGTTGCATCTCGAGTTCAAATCATCTAACCACCAGAACCCATTTAACTCAAAGCTTCTCTGTTGCGAATACCCATTTTCTAGCTATTTATTGGCTTCGAAATCATGGCAAAACTCACCACCATTATTACCATGAGTTCTTGCTGTAACAAAAATCAATCTCAAATTCGAACCACAACAAACATCATCTCAGACCAACAATCACCTCATATTCTTTCTATTCAATTCGATCTTCTTCTTGCTTTCTTTGTTTCTGACTTCACTGATTTGAATGGCTAGCAGAAGAAGATACCGAAGAAGAAGAAATACTGGAGAAGAACGGTAGTTTCCGAAGAAGATACCGAAGAAGAACAGTGGCTAGGATTGGCGTGGGTGTATTTCTAAAATTCTATAATTTTAAAAAAAGGTAGTACTGGAAAATTTCCTTCGTGTGCCAAATTCATGTGTGGGATTTAACATGGATGGAAAAATGGATGGTAGGGCATTTTTCCATCATTTTAATTTTGTAGATTATTTTACCAATGGGGCATGTATTTTTGGGGCATTTTTTCAAGTATCCTTAAAATCAAAATATCCAAAATTAAGATTGAAAAACGTGAAATGTCAGATAAGTAGTTGCTGTTCAGCAAAACTCAAAAAATTCATAGATACTTCAAAACTAATAAAGATAAGGACACGATTACATTTGACAATTCTTAGCAGGAGATTCAAATTCACTTGTAAGAGCCGCGAGTTAACAACAAATCAGACGCAAGCATTTCAATAAAATTCGTGGCATACATGTTTACCCAATTACTCCAACACAGGAGTTTATTTTCCACTCAAAAATACTTGTGATGCTTTAAAAAAAATCAGTGAGCATGCTTATCTGTAGATAAAAAAAGAAAAAGGATGGAGGAAAGTTTCAACACGCGTATTAAGAACTCGATAGCTGCCTCCATTAAAGAAGTTATTGCAGCTTGTTGCAATAACGGGTAGAATTCATTGTCGATGTTGCACATGTAAGACTCCACCTTGGCTAGACTCTGGACTTGTCTATCCTTCCGCTACACGTATTTGACCTAATAATTCTATAGATGGATGATGTGTTTAGGAAATTTTTGATCTATTAACGGAGTCGACATATAATTAAGTATGAACAATCACTTACTAATGTATTTCCGTTTAGCGAAAGCTACTGTGTCACATAAAATTGAATTTTATGTATACTGTAAATAAAGGATAAAGTTTCTGAAAGACAATGAAAGTTTGCTTGTAGTACCGAAAGAAATGATACAAATTGCTTAATGAATGACTTGGTGGAAGTCAACTATAAACAATGGGGTTTGATGTGTTCCTTAGGCCTGGCATACCAATAAATCTGTTAACTCACGATAGCGA
The DNA here is from genome assembly GCA_023531435.1 of Papaver californicum. Taxonomy (NCBI): domain Eukaryota; kingdom Viridiplantae; phylum Streptophyta; class Magnoliopsida; order Ranunculales; family Papaveraceae; genus Papaver; species Papaver californicum. Next base: position 243,352 of record JAJJMC010030979.1, on the reverse strand, counting down.
TTTTCTAGCTCCATGTGTTCCTGTTCACCTCTGTGATACATAAAAGGTATGTATTAATTGTTATTGAAAAAAGAAGGTTAAGTAGAGACGATTTCTCCAAATAAAATGAGCCACTAACAGCAATGACTATGGGATAACAGCAATGACTATGGGATAGATCCTTTTAGAGTCTATCTCTATCGAATTAAAAGAGAGTTTAGGTGAAGGAGTGCAAATCCCACTGTGGGAAAGAGTTATAAATAGGGTTGTACATGACCGGTTTCGGTTCGGTTTTCAGCCAAACCAAAACCGAAACCGTTAATGTCGGTTTCTAAATTTTTTTATCATTATCGAACCGTTAACCATCGGTTCGGTTTCTAGCCGGTTTTAGTCGGTTTCGGTTTTTCCAGTGGGTTTCTGTTAACCGATTGTTATGTCAATTTTCTGAAACTGACAGTTCAAATCTAAAAAAAAAACAGATCACAGTTCAAAGATTTTTAAACCTACCTACAGACATTTATATTTCATACACATTCAAAATTCATAAACATTCCGAAACACAACATAAACATTACATCTTCATTTAGTTTCACCAAAAACTAAAAAAAAACAAACAAAAATACTAGTCATACTAGATAACCAGTTTTCCATGGTAGTTCGGTTCGGTTTTGAGCACAAACCAAAACCAAAACCGTTAATATCGGTTAATGATTTTTTTTTTACCAAAACCCTTCCACTACTAATCGGTTCGGTTCGGTTCGGTTTTAACGGAAAACCGTTACCATGTACAGCCCTAGTTACAATAGATTATATGACAAACTATTTGTCTTCTGGAAAGAAAAAAAACAGACGGCAAATCTGGGTAGAGATGAGTTATAAAGTTGATTTCTTTTTGACTTTCTTCCTGACTTCCATCTCTTCTTCTCTTTTTTTGAATTAAAATCTCAATTTCCTCTTTTGAAGTTTCAAATTAAACTTTCCATTTCAAAAATCAAACACTCTTTCCCAAACCCTAACTCTCATACTCAAACACACATATTCCTAAACTTTTGCTCGAAAGATAAACATATATGGAAAATTGTTAGCTGTATAAGTCAGAACAAGAATCAATCAAACAAACAATATATTTTTATTTCTGATTTTTTTTAGTTTGTTTTTTTTTATGAGAATTTGAAGAGCAAAAAAATATTGGTACAAGATTTATAAATTGTTGGTAGCTCAAAAGCTTCCATCCATGTTTTACAATCAATTGTGGTGGTTGGTGTTTTGTGATTTTTTCTTCTATTCATGTTGGCTTGATTTGTGAAGATATAATTAAGAAATTGAGCTTATTTTTGTTGTTGTTGTGAGAGTAACGAATACGGAGTTTCAAAAAAGAGAATGTAAGTGGGTTTTCTCAAATTCTTTGCAATTATGTGAAAATTTTGAAAGATAAACATATACGGCAACTTTAAAGTCGTGAAAATCTCATATACATTTAAACGGAAAATTAAAAGCCGCATATATATATATATATAAGATAAATGGCAAACTGTTTGCCTCATATATGTTGGAATATTCACTGTATGAAAATATTTAAAGAGAAAATATGAAACTGTAACTTGGTTTTCTTTGATTAACTCAGAGGTTACAGGACTTTTCTGTGCTCAACTCAACTGTTGGCAACCGTCTCATATAGGAAATATCTTTCATATCATAGCTAGATTACATTCACTTCTAATATTATTCTAGACAACTATTTTACCTAACTTCTGCCTTTATTCTGGTATACAGGGATTTTCTTACAGAAGAAAATATTGCGTAACTTAAGGAATTATTTCAACACTCCCCCTTAATTCCTTACAGTGACTTTTATCAAGTCCCTGAAGTAATAATGCTTGTCTTTCGGAAGTGCCTTCGTGAAGATGTCCGCCACTTGATCATTCGTGTTACAATACTTCACCTCGATCTTTCCTTTCTCCACGACATCCCTTATAAAGTGATGTTTGATAGAAATATGTCTTTTACGACTGTGATGGACAGGATTCTTTGTCATGGCAATGGCTGACTTGTTATTACACAAGATTGGAATAGCTTCTACTTGTTTTTCACCGACATCTTTTAAAATTCGCTTCAACCATATTGCCTGTGAAGTTGCTAGCGCGGCTGCCACATATTACGCCTCGGCAGAAGATTGTGCTACCATTTCTTGCTTTTTAGACGCCCACGCAACTACACCTGAGCCAATAGTAAATGCATAGCCCAAAGTGCTCTTCTTGTCATCAACGCACCCGGCCCAGTCACTATCACAGAAACCAAGCAGTTTTGCTCTTTCTACTCCTGTATTCTTTTCATACCAAATACCAAAAGCAAGCGTACCTTTGATGTATCTTAACACACGCTTTGCAACTCCGAAGTGTGTTTGGCTTGGCTTATGCATGAACCGTGACAGCAAGCTTGTGGCATACATGATGTCTGGCCTGGTGGCTGTTAGGTAGAGAAGACTTCCTACCAAACTTCTGTAGAGAGATGCATCTACTCCCTTGCTTCCATCTTCTTTTCCCAATTTTTCTTTCACCAATAGAGGAGTGCATACATGATTGCACTCTTGCATTCTGAATTTTTTAAGAAGAGATTTTGCGTACTTCTTTTGGCAAATAAGTACTCCCCCCTCTTCTTGACAAATTTCAATGCCTAAGAAGTGATGTAGTAACCCTAGGTCACTCATCTCATACCGAGTCTTCATCTCGGTTTTGAATTCAGAAATCATTCTTTCATCATTCTCTGTGATCACCATATCATCCACATAGAGAGATAATAAGAATTCCTGACATACCTTGTTTCTTCATATACAGTGTCGGCTCATTTTTGCTTCTCTCGAACCCTTGGGTTTTGAAGTAGCCGTCAATCTCACTGTACCACGTACGCGGAGCTTGTTTGAGCCCGTACAGTGCCTTCTTCAACCTGTATACTTTATCTTCATCTCCAGAAATCACAAACCCTTGAGGTTGTTCTACATACACCTCTTCTTTTAGGGTTCCGTTCAGAAACGCAAATTTCACATCAAGTTGATGCAACAACCAACCCTTTTGTGCTGCTAGAGCTATAAGCACACGAATCGTATCATGTCTTGCTACAGGAGCGAAGCTTTCTTCGAAATCGATTCCGGGTTGTTGTGAATACCCATTTGCCACCAACCTAGCTTTCTTCTTGAGAATGGATCCATCAGGTTTAAGCTTTGCTTTGTAAATCCACTTCACCCCAATGACGTCCTTCTCTTCTGGTTTCTCGACGAGCTCCGATGTCTCGTTCTTTAAGATTACCTTGATTTCTTCTTCCATAGCTCTCTTCCACTCTTCATCATGTATTGCTTCATCAAAATTGCTCGGCTCGACGAAACACAAGTTATAACTTGCGTATACATATGTGGAGTTGAGTCCGGTGAAGAGGGATGAGAAGTTGAAGCTGAATTATGTTGTGGACTTACATGTGGAGAGTTTGAGGCAGACCTGGATTCCTCACGGTGACTGGATTCACGTGAGTTTTGATGGTTTGTTGACGTTGGACTTGGATGTGGGCTGGGTAGTTCACGTGAGTCCTCGTCTTCTTCATCAGACGATTCTTCCAAGTATACAGGATATTTTTCTACAGAATCCGGAACCTGGGTTTTCTTTTGCTTCCAATCCCAAGTTGTTTTTTCATCAAAGATTATATCGCGACTAATCATAAGCTCTCTCTTCTTAAGATTGAAGAGTCTGTAACCTTTTGATTGCGAACTGTAACCCATAAATATGCACTTCTCGCTTGTTTGATCAAGATTTTTTCTTATTTGATTCGGTACATGAGCATAACAGATGCATCAAAATACCCGTAGATGATTCACAGAGGGATTCTTTCCACTCCACGCTTCAACTGGAGTGATGTCTTGCACGGCTTTGGTTGGACATCGATTCAGCAAATAAATTGCTGTAGCCACAGATTCCGCCCAGAACAACATAGGCAAGCCTTTCTCATGAAGCATCGACTTTGACATCTCTTCTACAGTTCTGTTCTTCCTCTCTGCTACTCAATTCTGCTGTTGAGTGTAGCCTACAGTCAACTGTCTATCCAAGCCAATGTCTTCACAGAATTTGTTGAACTCGTTTGAGTTGTACTCTCCACCTCTATCACTTCGCAACACTTTGATCAAGTGCCCGCTTTGTCTTTCAACATACATCTGAAATTTTTTGAAGATAGAGAATACATCCGACTTCTGTCTCATGAAGTACACCCACGTCATTCTGCTGTAGTCATCAATGAAAGTGAGAAAATACCTGTTGCCTCCCTGAGATGGTGATGGCATCGGTCCACACACATCTGTATGAACTATCTCCAAAGGTGCTTTAGCTCTCCACGCCTTCTCTTTTGGAAACACGTCTCTGTGATGTTTTCCGAGAGCACATCCTTCACAAACTTCCTTCAACTCCTGTATTGTCGGAAGTCCATACATTATAATCTTTTGCTGAAGGTTCTTTAGAATTTAAAAATTCAAGTGTCCAAGCCTTCTATGCCATAGCCAAGAGTCAGAGACAACTTCGGCTTTTAGAGAAACATTATTGTATGAGAAAATTAGAGAGAAACTCCTGTTTTCTTCCATCTTGACCTTAGCTACTACACGCTTTCTTTGGTCAAGCACCTTACAGACGAGATCTTCAAAGTGGACATCATATCCATGTTCCAACAATTGCCCAACGCTCAACAAGTTCTTAGCAAGGTCAGGTACGAGCAAAACATCCTGAATATCTCTTCTTCCCTTCTTTGTCTGTATGGAAATTGTTCCTTTTCCTTCTGCATCAACAACGACACCGTTTCCCATCTTTACTTTGGAATTACAAGTTGTATTCACGTCTCTAAAGATGGTTTTGTTGCTAGTCATGTGATGCTGCAGGCGCTATCAACATACCAGACTTCGGCCTCCTTTTGTTCTTTGGCTGCTTGACATGTATAGAACATGTATTCATTGCTTTCTTTCTCTTCTACAAAATTTGCTTGCTGATTTTCTTCTGAGTTACTGTCTTTCTTGAGATGACCGAACCCTTTACACTTGTAGCATTGTGGTTTACCTTTAAACCAGCAATTTCTTTCGTCGTGACCTGCCCTCTGACAGATTCCACATATTTGAGAGGTAGAATCTTCGGTATTTCTTCTGAAAAAGTTGCCTGTAGCCCTTCCACGGCCTCTTGCAGCAAAACGTCCTCTCCCTCTCATGGTTCCTCTACCACGGAACGATTCTTGAGATGAATTATTTCTCGATCCAAAATTGAGTTTGGATTGAAAAGCACTCTCAATTATTTTTTCTGTACGAAGATCTGTCTCTTCTCAAACGCCTTAATTGAACCCATCAATTCTTCAACTTCCAACGATTCAAGATTTTTGGTTTGCTCTATGATAGAAACAATAGAGTCATACCTTTCTGGCAGACTGACAAGAATTTTCTCCATAATTCTTTGAGTAGAAATTGTTCCTCCATACGTCTTCATCTGATTTATCACATCCATAACTCGGGTGAAATAATCTTTCAGAAGATCAGAATCCTTCATCTTCAAGTTCTCAAACTCCCTTCATAGAGACTGAAGTTTTATTGTTTTTACTTGAGAACTTCCTCTGTATTCTTTTTCAAGAATATCCTACGCCTCCTTTGATCTAGTGGCGTTGATAATTCTTGGAAAAATTATTTTCGTAACTCCCTCTTGGATCAGAAGAAGAGCTTTAGCATCTTCTTGATATTTGCCTTTAGCTCCTTCTTCTCACCGTTTGATAGGGTTTCTGGATCTTCTGGATCAATGAAACCGTCTTCTATAAACTCCAAGAGATCTTGTGAAATGAACAGTGTTCTCATTCTCACACACCAGAAATCGTAATTTTCTCCATCGAATTCTGGTACATAACTTTGATGATCTTTTCCCGTTCTATTTAGGCTCTGATACCAATCTGTTGGAATATTCACTGTATGAAAATATTAAAAGAGAAAATATGAAACTGTAACTTGGTTTTCTTTGATTAACTCAGAGGTTACAAGACTTTTCTGTGCTCAACTCAACTGTTGGCAACCGTCTCATATAGGAAATATCTTTCCTATCATAGATAGATTACATTCACTTCTAATATTATTCTAGACAGATATTTTCCCTAACTTCTGCCTTTATTCTGGTATACAGGGATTTTCTTACAGGGATTTTCTTACCGAAGAAAATATTGCGTAACTTAAGGAATTATTTCAACAATATATCCTTTTGAATTGTATAAGGAAAATAATTTGCTGTTTTTTTTTTTTATTTCAAACGAAAAAATATAAGCCGTATAATGAAGACTTTCACCTACTCTATTACCTAAACGAGATCCTGATTGAGTTTTAGATGAAATGAGGTTTTCCTCTACCCATAGAAAGATCAAATTTGATCAAATTTGATTATGTTTTTCAATTTGAATAAGACTCTCAAGCCCTTGCTCTAAGAAAAGTAAGAGAAACTAAGCATAAACAGAAAAATGCAGCCTTTTACTTGTAAAAGAAATATTAACAGAAAACTGAGGGCCACCGACCTGCCGTGAATAATGCTCAGCATCCCTTCACCCTCATCTTTTGCATTTCATCCTGCAAACATAATAAGAGATATATTAAAATCATGATTTTATTCTCAGTCACAGTTATACTGCACCCAACATATTCTGGTATATTAGGATACCATGGTTCATGAATTTGTATAAAGGCCTTGTGTCTTAATTATTACATTTCTTCGCTCCACATAGCGGGCATTAGTACTGATTCCTATTTTTTTGCTGTTACAATATCTTTGTCATAAGATCTAAAAAAAAGGATAATAATCCTACAGTATCATTCACCTGCCTAGAAAGAGGCAAAGGAAAAACAAAGATAGCAATCAACACATCTGGAAATAAAGCTAAGGAAAAGCAAAAAAAAAGAAGAAAAAAAAACAGAAGCACAACACCGCAAGAAGATTTAGCTGCTACTAATCAAAAGAGAACAAAGCCTATAAAACGCAACAAAGTAACAGCAATATGAACCATTCAAGGGAATAACACTCAAAATCAATAGATTTGAATGGTTGGCTAGGAATATTAACTACTAAAGAAATACTTCAATTCATTCTTATAAATGTGCATGGCCGAGCAAGAAGAACATTAATTGAAAACAAATAACTACCCACGTCAATTAAATATTCCACAAGCTACCCTAAGTAAAATCCACGGCAGTATTAAATGTTGGATTATGAGTAGAGAAAACAAACTACATGGTTTCGCTGCTGTATCAAATTCAGCAGGGGAAAATTGTCGTCATGTAGAAGTTTAAACTTCAAGAAATAAATGAATGTGCAGGTTAAAAGATGGTGAAAATAATTAGAACTCGATTGAGATAATAATGTATTATTGTGCCTCATTTCGGGCATGATGAGTCTCATGCGGTACTAAACATTTTGAAGTCATTTTCACAGGCCAAATTTGAAGTTTAAAACTTGAAGAACTTCTTGTTTTATGAAATTTGAAGTACCCAAGCATTACTTTAACAAATGGAGTACAGCATATCTTGAGTTGCTTCCTGTTGCGAAGTCCAATTTTAACAGGGAACTCCCTGTCAATCGTGTTAGAACCAACTGTAAACAACCATGGAGCAGCATTAGACACCTATCCATCCACAGGTCCTTCATTACCAGCTGACATGATTAAAACGTAGATGAAAATAGAAAACAGAAAAGCCCATATTCATCAATTCCAGGTAAGGCTAAATAAATGTATTGCGGGACACATAAAAACATAACCGAGAATAAAGGCTCAAACCATTGGAAATGAGTCCTATGCAGGCGCCCTGTTAATACAACACCGAAACAGTTGCTAAGAACTCATTATTCCAATGGTTTAAGCATCTAGAACCTATAAAAGAATAAATAGCCATACTGTGTTTGGATCTATTGCCCGATAATATTCCTTGCATATTACTACGGGCCGCAGATTAAGAACAACGTGGCTAATTATAACAACATACCAAACATATTTTGCGAGCACGGAATATCTGTATGCAATAATTTTATTAATACCGGCATGATAGTATGCTAGAGAAGAAAGTTTTGGGACTTTAAAAAAAGTGGGAATTGAATATATATATATTTTTCTATGGGCTTTATAAATACATTTATCCCTTAATAAATATATCTCTTACCATTTAGGAGGAATTAATATTTAATTAAGTCCCACAAATACCCACTTTATATTAGTTGAGTTATCAGTAACAACAGATGGTTCGTGTTCATAGATATTTCGTTGCTACCAGCACTACCCTTTTATCGTCGTCGCCACCAACACTAGCACCACCACATTTCCAACACCATCACCATCATCTTTGTATTAATCAATATCAAACATATTCATTTGAGAGAGAGAGTTTCGTCAGAAAATCGAGAAGGAGAACTATAATTTCGTCGGAAATCAGTTGAAGAAATAGATCAAGAGAAAATCACCATCAACAGTTCATCATCATCTTTCTTCATTTTCTTCTTCTTATTCTTTAAAAGGGATTTTCAAGTTCAGCTGAAGATTCAGGAGATTAAAAATCTCATTTTAGATTTCGGTTTCTGTAATTTCGGTAAGAAGATTTTGAAATCTTTGAATAATTGAAGTTTAAGAACTAATTTATTCATTTAATTTCTGCTTTCTATGTTTATCACTTTGTTTCAAATATTTTTTTTTGAATTTGTTCATCATTTGAATCATGTGTTTAGTTCGATTTGATTCATCTCGAAATTATTGATTTATATATATATGAAACAAGTATCTAGATTTGTTCTGCATGTGTGTGAATCCACATTGGATTTGTTTGAGATTCGATCTATAAATTCAGGTCTAACTTCATAAAATCAAGCTCAGAAGAATTATTTAGAGATTTTTGGACTCCATTGTTCTTGTTGTAAATGCAATTGCAGTTGTTAGAGGTACTAATTAAAATAACAGTAAAACAAGTTCAGTAGAACATTTTTGATAACAATAACAGTATCTAACAATAAAATCGATTTTACAACAAAAATTAAAATAAATAAATCAAACAAATTTATCGAATTCAAACAAATTAAACATGCATCTGTATCAGTTATACTAAATCAGTTTGAGACATTAACATGCATCAATTTTTTCAGAAAAAAAACTGATTTCAAATCAAACTGTAAGAAATCAAAATCGAACTTGTTTTGAAACAAAATAACGACTATGAAGATAACAGTAAATAGAATAGAAATTCGTGTTTTACCTTTTGAATCTTGCTTTGAATCTTCAAACTATGAAGATCATAGTAAATCGAATTTTCTATGAAACCTAATTTTGATGATTTATGTGACAATTTTGATCTTCTTTAATCTACGAATGATCTTCGTAATTTGGTTTTGTAATGGTTTTGTTTTTTTTTGTGTAGATCGAAGGGTTTTATTTTTAATTTATTTTACGATTTTTAGTTTCAGAAAGAGAAATAAGGAGAGAGAAGAATAAAACGGCTAAAATGATTTAATGTTTCTGTAATGGTTATAAAAGGTGATATATAGAAGGGTATTTACTTAGTGTACTATTATGGGTCCAAGCTTCCAGAAGGAGGAAGGGTATAATTATTTTGTGATAAGGGTATTTAGGGTATAATTATTTTGTGATAAGGGTATTTTTGAAGGGGTTAAAATTTAGAAATATTTAATTAATATACCCTAAAAAAATTGCCACACTTACAATAAATAAACCATCCGAAAAATTACAACCTTTTAAATTCTTAAAATCATTACTAACGGAGTTGTTAAAAATTGGAAAGTAAAAGACCAACACTTGTACCTTCTAGCCAAAAAACATAAAAATTAATTGATTGACCAAGGTAATGTTGTCTAAGAGCTATGAAAATACCTCAGTTGGTTCCAAGATTAACATCAATAACACTATGGTAGATGCGGGTGACTGCAAAGTTGGTTGCTACTTTCTCAATCCTGTGGAACGGGCGTAGAGTAATCTGAAAATTCAGGGGTCGGTTTAGAACCCGGGAGAATCCAAAAAGGACCATTGCGGTAGCCGTTTTCTGTAATATTAGGATAGCTGGTATTAGAGCAAGTTTAAAACAACCTTGGCACACAGCCAGAAATTTTAAAAAATAAGTACGAAAATAAGTTCAAAACATCCAACAACTTCACCTCTTTGGTTCCAAGGAGCTGAGTTGCGGTTTGACCCACCAATCTCTGGACCTAACTATCAAGAGCTACGAAGACAGTACATCATGTCGGATCCTCCACTACAAACGAACCATGAACCTGGAATATAAAACAACCCGGAATTTATGGACTGGTCAATTTTAAAAAGTGTACAAGCGCAGAAGTATTATTATAAAATTGGCTTTGGAATATAACCTGGTGTAGATGGTGAGTTTTTGACAAGGGTTAGAATTGTAAAATTTCCCTCTGTGAGCATCGGGAAATAAAAGGATATGTGAATATATATAAGCATATGCCTAGCACTATAATGAAACATGGAATATTGTATCTCTATTATATTCCGCAAGCTAATTAAGAACACAGATTCTCTACAAACACTCTAATCTAGCCTCGCATCCTCCTCAATGTTCATAGTATTTATGTCATATCGAACTAGTCTCAAGTTGCATAAATTCCACAGCTAAATTCCTTGAACTTGCCACGAGTGTGCATCGATGTTTCGATAACATCTATCAAATCCGGGAATAGCTACTGCTTCAATCCAAATATATTCCAGCCTAACACCTTGTTCGCAACGAACTTTACTTAAAAATTGCTCTTCTGAAATCAAATAGATTACTTTAGCACTTTGCTTAAAGATAAGCCACGAATTATGCGCCACTCCTCTTAGACGCGCCACAAATAAGAATCAATGCCTCAAAAGACGCATTGAGCCTCTGAACTGGGCTAACCCTATCCTTTTCTCCTATTAGCACCAGCCTCTTGGGCTAGCACCATATTGGCGCTAGTTTGCCACCATAGCGCTAAAAGCGCTAACCCTAGCACTAAAAACGTTAACTCCTCTTAGACAAGCATATCTTAGTTTGGCACGTCCTCAAGCAAGCCTCAATGGTGCTAACATCTCAACTATGTAACAATCATGATATTGGCACCTTAACTCTTGCGCCAAAAGTGTCAACTTCCTTGGCCAGCGCGTCTTATTCTAACATCCTTGGCTAGCGCGGCCTTGGCCAGCGCCTCCCTAGCTTCATGCGTACTTAGATAGTGCGCGTCTTCGCTAGCAAGTCTCATGCCCGTAGCATCCTTCCCTAATACTGCCTTAAACTTAGCGCCCTTGGCTGGCGCATCCCCGAGTAACTAGCGCCCATAAGCCTAGTGCGTCCCTGGATGATGTGTCTTAGCCAATGCGTCCAGGCCATAGCGCTTACGCTTATCACGTCAATAGGGATACGCCCCCGAATACGGGCTCCATCAAATATAGTGTGTCCCAGCTGATGCATCCCTGTGTTAGCGCCCTAGCCTGATGCGTCTCTACCTTGGTCGTAGCGTCCCTAGCTTAACGCCCTTGGATGATGCGCTTCCATGTATGGCGCGTCCCTATCTTGGACCTAGCGTATCCATACTTAGCGTTTATGGCTTGCGCGTCTTTGGCCATAAGCGCATGATGTGGTTGTAGAAAGATGGTTCATTAAGACTTGTAAAGATTTGATTTCAGACTAAAAATAGCAAAACTCAAACAAAGTTGAGATCAAGATTAAGAGAAAAGTGAGTTTAAGATTCCACTATTTTCCAATTTTCAAAGTGATTTAATTCAATAATTATAATTATGCAATTCGTATATTCAGTTTGATTCTAAAATATTGCAACAAGTAGATTTTCAAAATATCAATTGTAAATCGCAAGTAAGAAGCATCAAAAGTCCTAGACTGAGCATGCATCATCAAGAGAATACACAACTAATTAACAAAAATCATTTAATCGATTTCAATTCAGTACAAATAATCATAAAAAAATTTGCAGAAAATTAAATAAATAAGAAATATGATAAGTGCATAATTTATACATTTTAAGTATTATTTCCTTATACTTATTTGCTAGATTTTGTGTGAATTAATGTGTATTATTATTACTTTTCTAGTTTATGTCTTTTGTTAGGTTGCATTTTTGAAAGAAGTGGAATTGAGCTCTACAAGGGAATAAATTTTCATCTTGTAAAAAATTGAATTACGAAGCTAACGGCGAAAGAATGAAGTCATTCCGACTTCGTATGTGAAAGTTATATGCAAGAGAAGAACTAAGGGGCAAATTGGTCATTTTAGGAAAATTGCTATTAGCCACCAATCATACACTAAGGGGCATTAAATTTTAAATACTGTTAATGGCACCAGCCATTCTACTTAGGGCTACCCATTTTCAAATAGTTATAAAGGCACCAGGAACCTGGATTGGGGCCACCTTCTTTCTCTCCCAATTTAAAACACAAAATTAGGGGAGTATCTTCCGGTGATGATGATCATGATGGCTAGGGTTTGATCATTATAATGGGTGATTAATGGGTTAGTGATGGTTCAGTGATGATTGGGTTGTGTCAGCAATAGTGAGTCGATGATGGAGGTTATGGCTGTAGTTAATCGAGATAGGAATAATGGCAGCTGTGATGAATCGATCATGGGAATGGTTGATCTTGGATGATGCCATTGATGGAAGTGAGAGATTTACAGTGATGTAGAAGCTCGAGATGCTAGCAGTTGAGGAGATGCAGTGATGGTCGATGCTTTTGTGGTTGTTGAATGATCGAGGAAACAGGGAACTCAGATCAGTGACGCTAATGGTGATTAATAGTTGTTGCTGCCATTGTTTGATTTCATGCCAGAGAAGAACTCGAGTAAGGAGATAACTGCAGAGACTACAATGGCTCTAGGATGTGATTTCGAGAGAGTCTGTGATCAATGGTTTGCTTCGATGGAATTTAGAAAAAGCATATGGGTTGTTGGATGGTAATTAATGTTGGAAGTGATAGACATGGTGATGGTTCGAAAGGGTCGATGTATGAGCTCGAACCTGTGATGAATATTGTGGCAGAGAGTATGGTTATGATGGTGCTGTGCTGGAGTTGAGAGAATATTCAGGGAAGAGAGTTTGAGTAAGTTACGATTTTAGGATGGCAGTGGAGTTAGAGTTTCATCAAGATAAGGAACTAGTTTCCTTATCAAGATACGTAATAGATTGAACAAAGCAGGGAACAAAGAGAGTTATCTCTCGAGATTTTTTTCCTCGCGCGGAGAAGGTAATGGTGAGATTTGGTGCAATATAGACCATCAAATTGAATGTACGAACAAGTGCAAGGAAGACACGTTAACCCCCAAATATTCCTAGCCAATCAGAAGCCGTAGATGCTTACATATGTTTCTCCGAGTTACACCTTATCATGGTCACTTTGTTTTCAAAATCAAAAAACACTTCTAAACCGCCTATGTATCCTTATCTGAGGAGTATTCTCACGCGGTGAGAATTTGTTTCTTGGCTATAAATAGCCTGCTAGACGGACACAGAAACCATATAGAAAATACACAGAAAAAAAGAGGCAGAGAACTTTTGGATGCAGAGAAAGAAGTTTTGAGGTAAAAAAAACTTTTTAGAGGCGAGAACACCTTTGACGCCGACAAGTTTGGGAGAAGCCGTGAACACACGGGAGTCTACAAAGGGTTCAATTGTTTTATTTTTTTTAATTCAATAAGTTTATTAAATTCTCTTAATTAATTTTAATGATTTTTAAAAAAATCATGTCTAGCTAAATCTCTTTGTTAGTGCGAAATGATGAACTTTTAGAGATAGATTTACTTGTGTTTCAAAACTAGGGTTTTCAAATATTAAAATTTAATGTCAATGTTTTGTCTCTCTTTCAATGTTGATTTCTCATGTTCTATGTCATGTATAGTCCATTGTTTGATTAGTAGAAGAACTCGTTGACCATTTCGTGATAATTGTTTTATGAATATTCTTTGACTATTTATGCCACGTATACCTAGTACTACGAAATTCTACCTTAGGTTGAGAACAAATAATTCTTTTTAAAAATTCTTTTCTACGAATCTAAAACGAAATATTTTCAGTGTATTATTAGCTAGATTTGCTATTTTGCATGAGTAAAAATCGATACCGTTTGTGATGAACGCAAGTAAACCCTAATCTACAACGGATTCCTGAAACCTTAACACTTTTCAATTATTCATTTCAATCTTCGTCAAATAGTTTTAATTCATTCATTAGTGTAATTCTTACAAAAATCGGAAAAACATCTTTTGACTCGAAAGTTACTTGAATTAATTAGTATAAGTGATACACACTCCTCGTGGGAAATAACCATATTTGCTCTTGTTTACATCTTTTGACATTGTTCGCTTACGGTAAAACAAAGTCGGTTTTCCAACGTATCAAAATACTACTTTTCCATTGGAAAAATAGCTTCTTTTGTCGCCTCAACAATGGGGTTTAGCTCCTCATGTTGGAAACACGCTCAAATTACGTATTCATCGCTCAAAAAGTGTTTACAAAGGTGAAAAGATAATAAAATAGAGATTTGCAACGTTGTATAGGTGTCACAGAACCCACTCTTACAATATAAGTGTTGCAAATTTGAAATAATCGTTTCAAATTGACTGATACGAAAATTGTTGAAGTACGACAGTTCTCAACAGCCTTATGTTCTTAATCTTCTTCTTTTCTCTTGTTGTGATGCAGAAACAATTTCTGAGTTTGATTTTTTTTTCGATTTATCCTCTATTCGGCCTTCCCGATTCTTCTACAAACCTCTTTATTTATAATAAATCCTTCCCAACTCCTTAAATCCTCTCATTCCATGAGAATCACATCGGGAGATCTTTGATTTAACACAAAAATTATTCTCGAGATCTTTTTCTTTCTCGGTCTTTACTTCTGTGATTTTCGTTCCTTTCTTCTCATGATGTTTCCTTCTCTAGCTCGAGATGTGATGTCCAAATCTCTAACACACAATCCCGAGATAATATTTCCTTTCCAGCCGAGAATATAAATTAGTTTCCTGATTCTCTTCAAAGATTAGTTTCACGAGATTTCTTTAGTATTTTGACGAGTTTTAGTTGGGAACAATCTTCTCTACTTTAGGTAACAGTAAAACAGTGTTCTAACTCCTTAAATATCTCTAAAATTATAATTCAGATCCCGCAATTAAAATAAATATATTTTCCCGCTAAATTTGCTTTTGAAATAAAGAGGATGGGTGTCTTTAACCAAAGCCGAGTGCCTTTATCATTTTTCTTGGGTTCATTTATTAATTTTTCGGGTGCCTTTAACACTTTTCAGAGACAATTTTTTTTCCAAAAATAATTATTGCCAAAAACACCTGCACACACATAAAATAATATAATTAATACAAAAATTGAGTAATAGCATATAAATATGAGCTCAAATAAGATATAAAATTGTGTCTATCAGCGCATTGACGCTGAAGAGGTATTAGTGTTGGCGCTGGCAAGGCGCTAACAATACCTGGGTAATGTTGGCACTAAAGTTAGCGCTGGAGTGGTGCTAGCGTCGGCGTGGGGCTCGCTGGAGAGGTGTTAGCGCTAGCACTGCAAGGCGCTAACATAACCTGGGTAATATTGAAGCTAAAGTTACTTGGGTAACTTTAGCGTTGGAGTGGTGATAACGCTGGTGCGGAAGTGTTGCGGCGCTGGCAGCGTAGCTATGGTCTTCTAGCGCTGGCATTTATTAGCGTCGGCCATGGCCCATGTGCTGCTAGCGCTAGCACTTGCTAACGCCGCAGACATGGCCCACGCGCTACTAATGCTAGCACTTTTCATTGCCATGGCTATTGCCTATGCGTTGCTAGCGCTGACACGGCGTTGTGGCATTACCCATGGCATGCTTAGGCCTTGTTAATTGCATGAGGTTTAGTGTTCGCATTATGCTTGGCTTTTACGTAGTGCATATAAAACATATTCAAGGAATTTCGTTGTGTTCATTCCGAATGTCTCTGCAAATAGTGATGGTATGCATCTAATTAGTGTATTCATTCAGAGATGGCATAGTATCCATTCTGAATGTTTACAATTTTGTATAATCAGCATGTTCTGATATACAAATAGTTTGCATGGACATACATGAAATAACGAGGGTTTTAGCCAGGTAGAGCCCCTGAAATTTCGCGGGTGCATATATATAAAAGATCTATAGGATTTATGTAGCCATGAGATGAATACGCATTCTCAATTCTTTTACAAATGTAAGATGGAAGTACGTATCCATAATTCTGATCCCGGGTTAGAACGTCTATTTTATGTTTCTTCAGCTGAGCAGAGGAGAATCAGTATGATAGAAGTGAATACAGTACAAGTACTGAAATATTCCATAAATATATATATATATAGGATGTCGAGAGTCAAGCTGGTGAATCCCTAGCATATATATACTTATAGATATGACTATGATATGCCGTTGTCAAAAACTCACCATCAACAACGCCCTTCTTTTCAATATTAACCTAATATCAAATCTTATGGCTTTCTAATAAGTCTTCTTGCTTAAGAAGCTTTCTACGATATTTATCCTCAGACGTCTTTCACACGTATGCTAAGTCACTTGTGGGCTAATACTTAGCCACTAAATATGCCATGTTACTCATAAGCTAGTGCATGACCACCGAACTTACCAGACTCGACACTAATCAGTCTGATCATCAATTTAGTGAGTTACGCAACTTGCCTCACTGACTTAGCAAGTCATTTAACTTGACTTGACTTAATCAAAACAATAGTGGTTTATGACTCCACTATTTCCATGAGATATCAAACACAACACATGAGTGGATTCTCATAGGGGTATTGGTTTGGCGGTCTACGACAATCATGCGTTGTAGCAACGGATCCACGAACAAGAAGGTAACAAGTAGTGGGACGGTTACAGAGTAAGAGGATGAGGAATAGTGGTCAGACATGTCTTCTCTACTTTCCAGACACGACCTCGTTACAATCTCCTCAATCATCCATCCTGACCTCCACCACTTACGAGAAATCAATGTATCTCTGTCGAACTATAAATAGATAGTTCTCATTTATTTGAAACAAGACAACAAGACAGAAGAAACAAAATATGTAGAATTAGCGATTCATCTCAGAAATAATCCTTTCTTCTTCTTCACACACTACTTATTACACTGATATTTCTCAACTTTATTTTCTTCCCTCCCCTAAAACCTACCCAATCTTCACCACCTTTTTTATCAAAGCAGGACGTGAATAGCATGTTTTTGGTTTAGGCTCTTCATGTTCAAGCTTGATCTCTCGAACCTACTTGAAAGTACGATTTTACCGTACATTTGTTTTCAATCTAAAACAATTAGCAACCACAGTGGAAGATCAACCTCTTGATAAGTGTATATTTTGCATATTTAGAGTATCAATTTCATGCACTTATTTGCTAGATTTATGTCGAGTTATTGTATATCACGTTTCTTTTTGGTTTATTTATCTTTTATTAGGTGGGATCATCCAAAAGAAGAGAATCGCTACTTAATTTTGTAATAAAAGAAGAGCTACAAGTGAATAAAGGCAAAATACGTATAGAATGAAGAAACGAAGCCAACAGCGAAAGAATGAAGTCATTTCAACTTCGTATGAGAAAGTTATAAGCAAAACAAGAACTAAAGGAAAAATGATCATTTCAAGGGCAACTACTATTGACACTTCGTTATACGTTAAGGGGAACCTGAGATTCAGATAATTGTAATGGCATCATCCATTCCGCTAAGGGCTTCCATTTATAAATAACATTAAAGACAACGGGTTCTTTAATCAAATCAAAAGAACAGAGCCTGTTCTTGTAGCTGTTGATCGCAATGATGGTCAGTATTAATTTCGACATCAAGAGTGCGTCGTTGAGCCAGCTGAGATGTTAAGAAACGGAGGGTAATGCTCGAGTATTGCATTTTGGATTATGTTGGTGGCGAGTGATGCCTTCTGCCACTGATAGAGATGGTAGCTAATATAGGGGATTAATTGTTCAGTGAGTTGAGGCTGTTGATGGTGATTGATCGAGCTGTGATGGCGAAAAGAACTCAAGGTGGGATCATGATGAGATGATGGAAGGTGTACTCAAACTTGTCAATGAACTATGCTACTTCTATTACCAAAGATGAAGATGAGTTACGGATTATTAAGATGAGAAAGAATCGAGCTATGATTCTATCCCATTGATGGAAGTAATGAAGGTTGTTGATGGACATGATGATGCTGACAGAGATTGCTGCCATGGATGGTTGGAGTTTCGATAGTTGGTGTTGCTGTTGCAGAGTTGATGAGAGTGACGTTGTTGAGAGTTGACAAACTCGAGTGATGGAGTTATTTTCATGGCTATGAAACTAGATTTATAGAGGCTCGAATGGAGACAGTAAAATAATTCCATTGAGGAGGGAGCTGTGTTGGGTCGATAATTGATTTTCGAAGGACATGAAGAAGCTTGAGTTCTTGGTTCTTGATAGGTAGGAAATTTGTGTAGAGCTCGAGTTGCTAGCTTGATGGTGAGTTTATGGCAGTGGTATGGTCGAGATGTTCACGGAAATATTAATGGCATGTTGGATCGTGATGTGGAACTATGAATAGAATTTGAAAAAAATTGGGAACTAGTTTTCCTTATCTGAATTTGAGAAGAGCATCGAGAGAGTTATCTCTTAAGAGATTTATTATCACACGGAGAATGAAAATCGGAGATTTGGTGCAGCGAAGAGTATCGAATTAGATGTATGGAAAGTGTTAAGAGAGACACGTGGTGTTGTTGTGGTTTCATCCAATAAAAATCCGTGCACACACAAGTAAACTACTCCGCGTCACACCATAGTAATGCAATTTAGTTTTCCAATCAGAAAAAAGTACATGATTGACTTGTTTCCCTTCTCTGATGTATATCTTCACGCGCAGTAGGTTTGGGTGAAAGCCTATATAAAGGCTAGAGTTAGCCGATGTTGGATACATAGAAAAGATACAGAAAAATAATTTGGAGAAGCAGAGACGGGCTTGGAAGGAGTAGACTTTTCGCTGTGAAGTTTCTTTCGGTTTGCGATTCTAGTTTTATTTTTTTATTTTATTTTATTTAATTGTTAGCTACTTTTTAGTTATGTATAGACAATTTTTTACTTTGCGATTCTAATTTTATTTTATTTTTTTATTTTATTTAATTGTTAGCTACCTTTTAACTATGTATAGATAATTTACTATGTATAGATAATTTCTTAATTGATTGAGGATGATTTGTTAATTCTAAATATGATCTAAATTTTTATAAAAAATTATATTTTGTTCTTCATATAATTATGGTTTGTTTTTACTAACATTAATTAATATGATTAATTATAAAATTGTTTAGGTGGCCAACTGAATTGTTTTATTAATTAATCTAATGCTAGTAAAGATTTACAAGATAAGTGTAATAGTCTACTAATTTCTTTACACAAGTAGAGAACACAAAACCTTGCAGAGGGATTCTGTGGAGCAATTGTGTGTAAGATCAACCCTAGAAAGTGGACCTTGAGCTAAGAGTCTAACTATTGGGATCAACCTATAAATTTACAAAATATAATGCATTCGACCAAATTACATCTAGAGTGAGCTACTACTAGGTTTTTTAGGAGAATGGAATCTGGTATTGGAGAGCTTCCGTATTCGGTGATATAAGGAATTTAGAGGATGGCACTGAGCTAGCTGTTATTCTATGATTGGTAATAATTTGTGGTTAACAATAAATAGATGGATATATTAATTTAATGAATGTTTAGTAACGAAGAGGGATTCCTTGATCATATTTCTCTTTATTGATTTCAACCTAATACTCTTAATTTGTTTCGTAATTTAATTTATTCAAAATCTTTTACAAAACCCTATTTGTGACATTTTTCAACGACTAAAACTCCTTGCTCTTCGAGGGATCGAACCTTACTTCTATTATTTAATTTATTAGTTAAGTGGAAAATAAGATAATTAATCGGTTACACCTACGACGCGCATCAAATTTTGGCAACGCTACAGGGGAGAAGTCGGTAGTTTTAGTTGTTTTATTATTTTATTATTTTTTATATTTTTATATTTTTATATTTTTTTACTTTTCTTTATTTTAAATTTTCTTAAGCATTCATTTATTATATTTAATTTTTAACTTTATTTTTTAGATTTTTACTTTCAGGTACTTAATCTCTGATACCCAAACGTTGGAATTACCCAAGGTGCGAAATTCAAACTCGCAAGGGAACAATACTACAAGAACCCCAGTTTTTGCTATAAGAACCATCTAGAAAAGAGATGGTTAATTCGGATGACGAGAGAGATCCTCTACCTCCTGAGAGGAAGACGTTGAGAGATCTAAAATCCCCATGCTTGGACTCTCGACCAATGTGTATTACTCTGGATGAAACAGTGGAACTCAAATCAAACCCTTTTCATTGGCTTCCTAAATTCAAAGGATTACCGGGTGAAGATCCTAATCGACATCTGCAGCAGTTTCAGAATACAGTATGAAGTTTGAGAAAAAGTTATGAAGATTTTAATAAAGTTTTCCTACAAGCTTTTCCATTCTCACTGGCAGACCAAGCAGAATTATGGTTATACTATCTCCCTTCTGGAAGTATTACCACATGGACCGGAATGAAAAAAATGTTCTTGGGAAAGTATTTCCCTGCTTCTAAGGATGCATCTATTCGTGAGGAAATCAGTGGCATTGTGCAGATTACTGGAGAATCTTTGTATGAATACTGGGAAAGGTACAAGCTATTGTTGGCGATCTTCCTACACCATCAGATACCATCACAACTTATCATCACGCACTTCAATGAGGGGTTACTACCACATAAGAGGCACTTGATTGATGCTGCTGGTAGTGGTGCATTAGCTAATAAAACTATCAAGGAAGATACGAGTTTGATTGAGAGCATGGCTTCAAACATGCAGCAGTTTTACACTAGAGATTCATCAACAATTCGAAAAGTTAGTGAGATGGGTGATTCGTCATACATGGAGAAGCGAATGGGTAATGTAGAAAAGATGGCCAAACGGATAGCTTCCGCAGTTGTTCCTACATACGAAGATGATGCTGAAGTGAGTGTTATATTTCCTAATCAAATGCCGAGGTATGATCCTTATTCTCCTACTTACAATCTAGGTTGGAAAGATCACCAGAATTTCAGTTACGTAAACAGATAGGTTGCATCTCCTATGCCAGCTTATGAGCGACAAAATGGTTATCAACGACCACAGTTCCAACCACAACCTCAAGTTGCCAAGGAGGACGCCTCTGAGAAGATGATTACCATGATGCAAGGTCTCACATCCATGTTTCAAAAAAATCGAAAGAAAACCGACTCAACCATTAAGGATTTGCAAATACAAATATGTCAGTTAGCTACAAGTATGAGCAGATTAGAGGGACAAGCATCAACAAAGTTACCATCACAACCTGTTGTGAACCCAAGAGACCACGTCAACTTGTAACTCTCAGGAGTAGGAGGCAAGTTGAAGAGCCACAATAAAAGAGGGTAATGGCAACATAGAAAAGGAAGTAGAGGTGGAAACCGTACCAAAGGAAAATCCAACCTCAATTGGCCAACCTAAGGACGTGATTCCTACCTTTACCACACCACCTCCTTTCCCTAGTCATTTTGACAAGTCAAAGAAGCAAGCTCAAGATAAAGAGATTATGGATATTTTCAGCAAGGTGCAAATCAACATTCCATTTATTGAGGCCATCAGAACGGTACCCAGGTATGCCAAATTTCTGAAGGATTTGTGTACAAATAAGGATAAGTTGATTCCTAATGAAGTCACCCAAGTAGGCAAAACATTCCTGCAAAGTGTACAGATCCTGAAGGTTTTACAGTACCATTAAATATTGGTACTAAGAGGTTTGAGCATGCTTTGCTTGATTTAGGAGCAAACATCAGTGTTATGCCAGCCTATATTTATGATTCTTTGAATCTTGGCCATTAAAAGAGACAGGGATTGTCATTTAATTAGCAAACATGTCTAACATATATCCGAAGGGACTCGTGGAAGATATGTTAGTTCAACTGAATGAGTTAATCTTTCTGGTTGACTTCTATGTTGTGGATATGCATAATTAAGAGAATTGTCCATCTACTTTGTTACTTCTTGGGAGACCATTTATGAAGAATGCTAAAACGAAGATTGATATTGATTGTGACACACTCATTACGGAACTCGACAAAGAGGTCATACGCTTCAACATATTTGAAGCAACGCGTTATCCAAGTGATGTTCATTTTATTTTCTCTATAAATGTTATTGGTTCGTTAGCACAGTAGATGTTAGATTTGACCAACGAATATGAACTTGGAGTTGTGTTACGAAATAACATTGAGTTGGACGCTCATGGGCTTCCTAACCTGGAAGTTAACGTTGCAAAAGAATTGGTGGAGATGTATGGTGCCTTAACGTCATTACAAGAAGCTCAAACTGGTAATATTTCATATAAATCTCTATCCGTAACTGATGAAGTTCCTTTACCTTCTCGTTGTGCAGGCGCTTAAATTAGACCTTAAGCATGTACCTGATCACTTAAAGTATGCTTACTTGGGTGATGGGGAAGAGATTCCAGTCATTATTGCGAAGAATCCCATAGCAGTACGGGAAGAATACTTGATTAGGGTTCTGAAAGAGAACAAAACGGCCATTGGTTGCACAATTGCTGGCATCAAAGGTATTAGTTCATCCATGTACATGCATAGAATCTTAATGGAAGATAATATCAAGCCAGTACGTGAAGCTCAGCGTAGGCTTCATCCCCCAATGATGGAGGTCGTGAAGAAAGGGATCCTCAAATTACTAAGTGTGGGGGTGATTTACCCAAATTCTAACAACAAATGGGTTAGACCAGTACATGTGGTACCAAAGAAATCTTGTGTTGTTGTTTTCAGAAATCAAGATGACAAAAATTTTTCTACACGATTTCAAACAGGATGGATAGTGTGCATAGACTATTAAAATCTTAATTCAGCTACCCGCACGGATTGCTTTTTTTTTCCTTTCATTGATCAGATGTTAGAGATGTTAGCGGGACATTCACATTATTGCTTTTTGGATGGTTATTTGGGATACAATCATATTTTTATTGCACCAGAGGATCAGGAGAAGACTACCTTTACTTGTTCCTTTGGTAGGTTTGCATATAGACGGATATTGTTTGGTCTTTCCAATGCGCCTGCCACTTTTCAGAGATGTATGGTCACTATATTTTTTGACTACTGTGAGCAAATCATTGAGGTATTTATGGTGATTCATTTGATATTTGCTTGAAAAATCTTACACTTGTGTTTAAAAGATGCATAGACACTAATCTTGCTCTTAACTTGGATAAATATCATTTTATGGTGAACCATGGTATAGTGTTTGGTCACATTGTGTCTTCTCGAGGGATCGAAGTGGACAAAGACAAAATAGACTTGATCAGAAACTTACAATACCCAACTTTGTTGGGGGAGATTCGCTTATTCCTTGGTCATGCGGGTTTTTATAGACGGTTTTTCAAAGATTTCTACAAAATCTCAATGCCAATGCGCAAACTCTTACAAAAGGAGGTTACCTTTAACTTCGACCAGGGGTGTAAGGATGCCTGTGACAGACTGAAAGAATTGTCTACTATTGCACTGATTATTAAGTCACCTAATTGGAGTTTGCCATTCGAGGTGATGTGTGATGCAAGTGATTATGCAGTCGGAGTTATTTTGGGTCAGAAAGTGGACAAGCGGTCACACGTGATTTATTATGCATCTAGGACCCTAAACGATGTGTTTTTGAAGGCGACTCAAAAAGAATTTTGGGCGACTTATTTATACCTATCCAATAGATGTGGATGTGGGATAGCCTAATGGTAGTTAAAAATACTTATATACCCTTTCACTAATAAAAGTAGAAAACCTAAACTAATTTCATTGCATTTCTAACTCTTCTTCTTCTCTTCTTCTTGACTATTGATTGTGAGAAAAATCTAACTTTTCTTCTTCTCTTCCTCTTGACTACCGATTGTGAGAAAAAAAAATACTCGTGAAATTTTCAAAACCAATTCATTGTATCGTCGTTAATCCCCGTACCAAATCATCATCGATATTTCGATATAAAGATGACTCAACAGAAACAAACAAGCCGTCAATCTGATAATAGTAACCGGAATTTTTTTTGGAGAGATTAAGAAACAGAAAGATTGTTGAAGAACATAGTGAAGAAGATGAAGAACACAAAAAACACGAAGATGATGATCTAGATACGGAGATTGATTCTGACAATGGGACTCTCTATCAGTGTATGATGTCCCCAATTAGGTAAGGGTATACCACTATTTGGGTTTATTTTGCTTCAATTGATTGAAATCGTCACTATAATTTCTAGAGTTTTCGGTTTTTATCTTTCGTATATGTTTAAACTCCCGATTATAAAAGAATTCATCATTTCTCAAGCACATCGACTATAATCGGTAGTTATATTTAGTCATTAACTA
>JAJJMC010030979.1:167360-209316 GCA_023531435.1 Papaver californicum | reverse complement strand
AAAATAATGATGGAGAGAGATTTATGGAAAATAAATTTATTATTTTAATATTATTATTTATATTTTATTAATGTTATTTTTAGTAAAAAAATAAATAATTTTCGGATTTATTATTTAGGATAATTTTAAAAGAGTCTAGAAGTTTATTTTAAGAGTTTTAATAAGTTAGAAAAGTTTCCTAATGGTAGTAGATACCTTGGGAAACAAGTTTATAGGTTTTTGATAAGTTTAGGGTTTGTTTAGTAGGAGTTTTATATACAAAGAGCTCCAAAAACGAAAATTAGAGTTTGAGTCGGTTTAGGGTTTTTTCATCCTTTCTTGACTAGCAAGTTAGGGTTTTTCCCAAGTCTATAAAAGAGTCTTCCATGTATTATTTTATACAGTTGAATTTGATTAATAAGAATTATTTTCTTAAACTTGTTCAAGTTTAATCGATTATTGTTTACAGTCGGGAAACCGAAGTCTAGATAATTATCGTTGTTCATATCGATATTCCTGGGAATATTTGAAGTCTGAACAAAACCTCTCTTTTCTTTCTTTTATTTAGCTTCCGATCTACATCAGTTGGTATCACATATACATGTTGAAGACTTATGTATAAGAGCGAAGGAAATAAATAGATGAGAGTTAGTTAAGTTTGTTATACAAAGACAATACAAGTTGTGAAGAATCAAGTGGTAAATTCCTTATCCCATAATCATAGGCGTTTCATTGTTCATTATATTTTATTTTCCAGTTTATATTTTTGTTTAAAAAAAAAAAACATGAGAAATTTTTTTTTATTATTATTATTATTATTATTATTATTATTATTTTAGTTTGTATTCATTTTAATAAGGTCGTGGGGCAGAAGAAATTTATATAGAAGTTTCAAGCAACAAGGAATCGAGAAAAAGAGTTATGATTGTCAAAGTTCTACGAAGTTCAAGAGTTCATCATCTACAGTTGAAGCCGAAGACGAAGATGTTTCTATTCGCTGTGAGAGTGATGTTGATTGTGAATCGGGTGAGAAGGTAAGTAAGCGTTCTCTGATAGACACATTTTTTGTGTCTAAATTGCGCTCAATTATCTGTTTTGATAGTGTTCGATTTTGTACTTATTATGTCTTTTTATGTCTTAGTAGGTATTTTTGAGAAATAAATAATTTGGGAAAAATTGGCTCGAAAAGTGATAAAGGCACCCGGCAGTTGTTAAAGGCACCCTTCAATCAAATTTGAATACAAGAAAATGGCGGGAAAGCTACTTGTGTAAAAGAAAAGTTCTGCTGAATTGTGTGAACCGATTTTTAAGGGATTTTTGGTTGATTTCAAGCTACCCAATTAAAGAAAAAACCAAAAGAAGATCAAACACGTCAAGAATGAGTGATTAACGCCGGAAAAAATGGCTGCAGAGCCGTGTCACATCCGGAAAAGGAAAAATATTT
Organism: Papaver californicum; assembly: GCA_023531435.1. Taxonomy (NCBI): domain Eukaryota; kingdom Viridiplantae; phylum Streptophyta; class Magnoliopsida; order Ranunculales; family Papaveraceae; genus Papaver; species Papaver californicum. Next base: position 207,893 of record JAJJMC010030979.1, on the reverse strand, counting down.
TGTTTCGGATAATTCACAATTTGAGATTGAGTTGGAGTTGTTTTAGGAGTTTGAATAGCTTTAGGAGTCTCTCTAGGGTTTGTATACCCTATATATACCAAAGAGAAGGGGTTAAATCTGGGGCGAGAACAGCCGGAAGAGAACAGGAACAAAGAAAATTGCTGCTGCTGTAGAGAGGAAGAAAAACATACGGCGTTGAGGAACTGTCGCTGATATTGTCTGATACTGTCGCATCTTCAGCTGCTCAGCCGTTCTTTGTCAATTGCACACACAGTCCGTCCTTTTCTGCTTTACTCTTTTCTTCCTCTTGTAACACTCTGAACCCTTCACTGTAACGCTTATAAGCGTATCGAATTGGCTGTGTTACTTCTTTTTAGTCATTGTAAGAACTTTTTGAGAAATGAAACTATATTTTGAGTGCGTTTCCAATACAATGAGCTAATCACCATCACTGGGGCGAAGGAGGAATCTTTTTCTCCAATAATTAAGTGGTAACTTCTAATTTATCTATTTAATTTACAATTCTTTTATTATTATTTGCCTTGAATTAAAATAGAAAAAATTGGTTTTTCTTAAATAGTTGTGTTCTCTTTTGATGAGTCATGCTTGGTTAATTGCTTTTGATGTCTCATGCTTAGGATTTACAATTATTCTTTTAAAAACCTAACTTTTGCAATGATTTGATTAAACTGAATATAAGAATTGCACGATTTTATCACTTGAGTTATTGATTAAAAGTGGATCCTTAGTCCTGGTTCTTTCCATCAATTTTAAATCATCTTTACTTTAATCTGTTTTATTTTGAGTTATTAAAAATTAAGTTTAGAAATCAAACCTTCACAAGTTCGAGAATCAAACCCTTTTTACCACTATATTAAAATCACATCAATTTTTGGCACCGCCGACGCGGACTTGTTTTTAGGTTTAGAGTTTTAGATTTAGTTTTAGATTTATTTTTAGGTTTTATTTTTATTTTTATTATTTTACTTTGTTCTATTTTACGTTTCTTTTGGTATTTCTCTTTTTGCTACAAGTTGGATTTTGGATCGAAAAGAAAGTGAGCCAAAGACTTGGAATTAAAGCTAAAGACTTGGAGTTAAAAGTTAAAGCTTAAAGAATGAAAAAAAAGACGAAGATTTTTCTTAATTAGATTTTATTTTATTTATATTTTATTTGTTTTCTTTTAGAAAAGTGTATCAGGATTTTTATTATTTCTGTAATTTTTCTTTTATTTTTTGGACACTTTTTGGACATCATTTTTGGACTTTGGACATTTTATTATTTTTAAACCCTACGGAAAGGTTTTATTTGAATATAAACTGCTACAGGGAAGGACGACAATTACGATATTGTCTCGGCCCCTCGGGTTCGCACACTGACACAGGAGTTGGTGGCCCGAGTCGACTACAACCGAATCATCCCCCGTCTGGTACGGGAGGTAAGACTCGATCAACCCACGAATCCCCTGCAAGTGGGTTTACTGTATTCCTTCGTATGCATATATGTTGAGGAATTGAAAACGGACTTACTTTTCTAGTAAAGGGCAAGAACTGGCCATGCAAGATAAGGACTCGGATTTTATCACCGTTTCCTTCTTGCCCGCTTTAGGAACACGTTACCAAACGCGAACCTAAAACCTTAAAATTTTGATTAGAAAGAGACCTATAGGGTATCGAGCTTATTGGAAAATCATTCAAAAGGACTGTACTGGTTGCTTTATTAGCCTAACTCGAAGTTCAGGAAGATTATTTTAAGTTGATTAGAGCCGCCTTGTAACCCAGGTAAAAGTGCCAAAGAGACAGGGTTATCAAAGCTCCTTAGATCTTATCCTGTTTCTCTTCGACTTAATCTAATTCGGATCAGTCTAAGAGGTTTGCTAAAATTATAACTAGTTGCCTTTTGAAAGAATAGAAACTGGTCTAGAAACAATCTAAGTGGAGCCATTATGCTTTTTGTTTGCTAGATTCAATAGGTTTGATTTGGTTGAGTCGGCCTTGTTTGTGAATGTTTAGAAACCCCTTCATGTCGGCATTTATTTTCTTAGATTTTTTTTAATTAGGAATTTTTATTTTTTAGAAAATGTCGAACTGGTATTATGAGGACCAATACAATGAATATCAGACTGAATTTCAAAATAGACATTATCCATACTATCAGTGTGGATAGTAATCGGGATCACCACCAACCTTTTGGAGGCTATTAATCATACCAAGGTGATCCCAATTACTATTCGTACATACACCCGTCTTATGAACATGAAAGTGAGCAAAACTCTAGTTCTTTGTCTTGGAGGGATGCCCTAAAACAAATGCAATTTAGTACTCCCCATGATGATTTGAGTTCGTTATCTTGGAGGGATGCCCTAAAGCAGATGCAATCTACTACTCCCCATGAACCTAGTATGCCTCTAGAAGAATCACATGAGCAGTTGCAAACCAGTACCCCTTATGATCCATTTGATTTTCTAAAAGAATCCCTCAGGGAGTTGACTAAGAGTACAAAAAGGTTTGGATTAAGTGTGAATGAAATGTCTGCAAATAATAATATTGCTCAAAATGATCTTAATTGCCAATATAGTGCTACCCTTGATAATTATTCACCTAGTCAAGAGGACGAGGATAGAATTGGTAACACTACTTATTTAGACGAGGTTCAAACATCTTCATGTTATTATGATGATGAGGATAGTGTTGATGAAGAACTTGAAATATACAGGCAGAGTGATCAGGAAACTGTCACTCCAATTGTGCTTCATGATGATAGTGTTATTTCTTGTTCAAATACAAATAATTTTAATGATCATTCACCTATTCAAAAGGAAGAGGATTTGACCAGAGATACCACTGTTTTAGACGATGTATAACTCTCTTTTTTTGAAACCGATAATGGTTTAGAGGAACGGGTTTATCCTGAGACTACTTTTTTAGAGTCCAACGATTTAGAAACAATAGTTGTAGATAACCAAGATAGACCCGTAGAGATTTTAAATATGAGTGAGGATGCACCACTTGATTATAACTTAGAAGAAGCAATTGACAATTTTCGAGAACTGATGATCTAGAAATTAAGGAAATTGTGACTAGTCTATCTAGAGACCCAAAATTCTAAGTTTGGGGGTGATTATCATTCTCCCTGTGCTTTACCTTTGACTCTTTTAGAACTCCCTCACTTGGGACTTGATGTTTGTGCCTCTACCATATTAAGCGATTATCTTCAAGAACTGTTTCCTGAACCTAATCATGTCCATAAAGAAGTTCACTTGTTAGAAACCCATCCTCTGGTCGATGTGGTTTACCTAGGCGATAATACCCAGATTGAATTTGTTTTCCCGCCAAAATATTTTCTTCCATATGTGGGAACGTTAGAATTTCAAATGTGTCACTTATTAAGTTTTAAGACTAAACCTAATTACTTTAGGGAATCGACGTATTTGCTTAAGAATGACCACCTTCATAGTAGTCAACTGTGTGGGTCAAATCTGATTGACTTTGAGGATCCACAATTATTCAGGTTATTATTATGTGCTTCTAAGTTCTTAGTTGAGTTTTTCCAGACTTTACAAGCTGATCATGTTGATCATGCCTATGAGGAAATCCAACCCATGAAAATGTTTTATCTAGACCCTTTTATAGACCCTGAACCTGAACCACAGCTAGAAGTAGTTGTCTTAAACAGAAAACTAGATAAGGGTGTGCTTGGTTTGTTCATTTTCTTGGAATGTTGTAGTTTTCTATTTGTGATAGCATTATTTGATTCAGATGACCCACAATTGTTCCGACTATTGCTATATGATTTCATGAGGTGACTAATTCTTCCTTAGTCTGGCTGAAGACTTTAAACTTAGCACTTCTTGGGAGGTAACCCATGCTCATGAAACACGGTAATATCTTTCCTTAACTCCTTTTCGTGAAGTGGTAACAGTTTCTCCTTGTTCATATTTTTAATCATTCATCTTTAGAAACATTGAGGACACTGTTTCATTTAAGTTTGGGGGTAAGGGAAAAAAATTTTAGTGAAATAATAAAGCTCTAAAATTTAGAAGCTTGTGAACACTTCAGGGTGACAATAACCATTCTAGGTAGATGGAAACTTAGCTCTTTTTCTATAGGAATTGGTGTGCCCAGTGAAATGGTCTATTCATAAAAGGAAAGAGTTCAGGTGTTAGAAATAACATGATAGTCGTCACCACATCTCGGAGTCTATCTCGACCACATCACTTTCTGTTTTTTTTTTTGCAATTTGGTGTTTTTCTAAGTGATTCGGTGGGGCCCAGTATCAAATTGTTATCGCCGCTAGGATGAAATAGAGTATTTGAGATCAAGCCCGATTCTTGCTTTATTCGGAAAAAAAAAATAATAAAAAAAATAATAAAAATAAAATAAAAAAATATTGACACTTTGATAAGCAATATGTGTGTGTTCTCCCTGTCTCCGTCGCCTAAGCAAGCGTGGAACGCAGGATCCATGGGAACTATCACGTAAGATGCTGATACGAATCATGCGCTTGGATTCAATTTGATCCAATCATGTTGTCAATATATTTATCGTTTTATAAATCGATCGCTGAGACCCTTGTATATACCAGTTGAGTCGATATTAATATTAGGTTTAAGACCATGTATCTCAAACCATTAGGATTCATCCTGGCACTGACCTTCAGACAGATACGGGAAACACCGTTCACCTTAGTCAACACGTGCAACCTTCACATTTTCCATGTCCATCTTCTAAATCTTTTCATGTGATTGAACTTTGATAGATTCTGAGTCTTGTGGTTGAACGACTATCTGAGTAGAGCTCTGTTGTCTAATATATAAATTTTAGTACGCTTGAATAAACACTCGTGTACAGCAATTGGACTCATATAGGGTAATGATTCCCATAGCCGAAGAATTGAGTAAGCCAACTAAATGGCTTGTTTAGTGTCTATCCTTAATCGTTCACGAGTAGCTAAAATTTGGAGTACAGGTTTTGTGGGTATACCTCTTGTAAACCCTCACGAGACAAAACTCGTCCACTAGGGACACCTAAGGTTTTAACGGCTTATTACATATGCTAAATGTAGTCGCGATTCCTGCGAAAGTGAGTTAGGATTTTATTTTTATTTTTATTTGCTCGAGGACTAGCAAATAGTAAGTTTGGGGGTATTTGACAGACACATTTTTGTGTCTAAATTGCGCTCAATTATCTGTTTTGATAGTGTTCGATTTTGTACTTATTATGTCTTTTTATGTCTTGTAGGTATTTTTGAGAAATAAATAATTTGGGAAAAATTGGCTCGAAAAGTGATAAAGGCACCCGGCAGTTGTTAAAGGAACCCTTCAATCAAAATTGAATACAAAAAAATGGCGGGAAAGCTACTTGCGTGAAAGAAAAGTTCTGCTGAATTGTGTGAACCGATTTTTAAAGGATTTTTGGTTGATTTCAAGCTACCCAATTAAAGAAGAAACCAAAAGAAGATCAAACACGTCAAAAATGAGTGAGTAACGCCGGAAAAAATGGCTGCAGAGCCGTGTCACAGCCGGAAAAGGAAAAATATTTTGTTTCGGATAATTCACAATTTGAGATTGAGTTGGAGTTGTTTTAGGAGTTTGAATAGCTTTAGGAGTCTCTCTAGGGTTTGTATACCCTATATATACCAAAGAGAAGGGGTTAAATCTGGGGCGAGAACAGCCGGAAGAGAACAGGAACAAAGAAAATTTCTGCTGCTGTAGAGAGGAAGAAGAACATACGGCGTTGAGGAACTGCCGCTGATATTGTCTGATACTGTCGCATCTTCAGCTGCTCGGCCGTTCTTTGTCAATTGCACACACAGTCCGTCCTTTTCTGCTTTACTCTTTTCTTCCTCTTGTAACACTCTGAACCCTTCACTGTAACGCTTATAAGCGTATCGAATTGGCTGTGTTACTTCTTTTTAGTCATTGTAAGAACTTTTTGAGCAATGAAATTATATTTTGAGTGCGTTTCCAATACAATGAGCTAATCACCATCACTGGGGCGAAGGAGGAAGCTTTTTCTCCAATAATTAAGTGGTAACTTCTATTTTATCTATTTATTTTATAATTCTTTTATTATTATTTGCCTTGAATTAAAATAGAAAAAATTGGTTTTTCTTAAATAGTTGTGTTCTCTTTTGATGAGTCATGCTTGGTTAATTGCTTTTGATGTCTCATGCTTAGGATTTACAATTATTTTTTTAAAAACCTAACTTTGGCAATGATTTGATTAAACTGAATATAAGAATTGTACGATTTTATCACTTGAGTTATTGGTTAAAAGTGGAATCCTTAGTCCTGGTTCTTTCCATCAATTTTAAATCATCTTTACTTTAATCTGTTTTATTTTTAGTTATTAAAAATTAAGTTTAGAAATCAAACCTTCACAAGTTCGAGAATCAAACCCTTTTTACCACTATATTAAAATCACATCATTCTCGTCCTCGCATAGTGGTTAATTTCCTTTCTTAGAGATCATAAAAAAAAAGGTTTTTTTCGTCCCAAGTTTCTATGGGATAACAAAGTATGATTCGGAAGGTTTTCTTTCCTTCACACCATTCAACGTGTGCAGGATTACTATCTTTATTCCTGCCTGCACACATGAGAACCAGAAAGTTTGTCTTTTGAGTGTAATTTCATAAAACCCTATTGGTGGGGCAGAAGTCGAGGCAGAATGCTTATTCGGTTGGTTTTCTCCTAACTCAAGAGTAAGCATGTGAATAATAATCTTTGGCATTTCTAACTTCTTATTATTAGTGTGCAGAAACTTTATGTCCTCATAGCTCTTTAGATAATTGTGACTTTGAAGTTGGAGTAGGTTTTGGAGTAGGTTTTTTGGGTAGGTTTGAAGTTGGAGTAGGTTTTGTTAACCCTCACGAGACTATAACTCGTCCACAAGGGACACCTAGGGGTCTAAAGGCTTGTTGCAGACGCTAAGTGCAACCATGTCTTCAACGAAATGGATTTATATTTTACTCTAGGTTAGTTTAGGATATATAGTTTGCTCGAGGACTAGCAAAAGCTAAGAGTGGGAGAATTTTATAAGTGCATATTTAGAGTGTCAATTTCATGCACTTGTTTGCTAGATTTCTTGTGAATTATTGTATATTACTTTTGTTTTTTGTTTATTTATCTTTTATTAGGTGGGATCATCCAAAAGAAAATAATTGACACTTAATTGTGTAAGAAAATAAGTGTTACAAGTGAAAAAAGGCCAAATACCAATTGTAACTCGTCTATTATCACGTAGAGAATGAAGAAACGAAGCCAACGATGAAAGAATGAAGTCATTCCGACCTCGTATGAGAAAGTTTAAAGCAAAACAAAAATTAATGGAAAAATGGTAATTTCAAGGGTAACTAGTATTGACACTCCATTATACATTAAGGGGAAGATGATATTCAGATAATTATAATAGCATCATTTATTCCGCTAAAGGCTGCCATTTTTAAATAACACTAAAGGCACCGGGTTCTTTTATTAGGGCAACACCATCTTCATCTTCTTTAATCAAATCGAAAAGAACAGAGCCTGTTCTTGTATCTGTTGATCGCAATGATGGTCAGCATTAATTTCGACATCAAGAGTGCATCGTTGAGCCAGATGAGACGCTAGGAAACGGAGGGTAATGCTCGAGTATGGCAGTTTAGATTATGTTGGTGGCGAATGATGGTTTCTGCCACTGATAGAGATGGTAGCTGATAGAGAGATTAGGTTTTCAGTGAGTTGACGTTGTTGATGGTGATTGATCGAGCTATGATGGCGAGAAGAACTCAAGGTGGGATCCTGATGAGATGATGGAAGGTGTACTCGAACTTGTCAATGAACTATGTTACTGCCATTACCAAAGATGAAGATGAGTTACGGGTTATTAAGCTGAGAAAGACTGGAGCTATGGTTCTAACCCATTGATGGAAGTAATAAAGGTTGTTTTTGGATATGATGATGCTGGGATTGCTTCCATGGATGGTTGGAGTTTCGGTAGTTGGCGTTACTGTTGCAGAGATGATGAAAGTGACGCTGTTGAGAGTTGACAAACTCGAGTGATGGAGTTGATTTCCTGGCTATGAAACTCGATTTAGAGAGGCTCGAATGGAGACAATGAAATAATTCCATTGAGGAGGGAGCTGTATTTGGTCGAGAACTAAGGACAGGAAGAAGCTTGAGTTCTTGGTTCTGGATAGGGAGCAAATTTGTGTAGAGGTCGAGTTGCTAGCTTGATGGTAAGTTTATGGCAGTGGTGTGGTCGACATATTCACGAAAATATTAATAGAAGGTTGGATCACAATGTTGAACTATGAACAGAGTTTGAACCAATGTAGTCCATATCGACCGATACGATCGAAATATCATTAGTTTTATCCGGTATCGGGTCTCATCCGATACGAAATATCCGATATTACTAAAACGGTATTTAATCGAAAATTGTCCGATATTGACCGGTATGAGTTGACCGAAATGGTCGATATGGACCGGTACGGTCAGTTTTCAATTAAAAAACAATCCAAAAAAAAAAATCCAATAAAAATCCAAAAAAAAATAAATTCCTTATCATTGTTCTAGGGTTTTCAATTGTTACTCATCTTTTTTATGCTATTTTAGCAAAATAAGTATTAGTTTTATATCTTAATAGGTCCAATTTGAAAAAAATATTTGATATAATAATTATAAGTATAAAATATGTAGACCGATATTTCGCCGATATTTAAGATCAAAACTTTCCCTGTACAAAGACATTTCAGTGTATCGTTCTCGACCGGTACGAATCGAAATCCGATATGGATTACATTGGTTTGAACAAAATTGGGAACTAGTTTTCCTTATCATAATTTAAGAAGAGCATCGAGAGAGTTATCTCTTAAGATATTTATTATCATGCGGAGAATAAAAATCGAGGATTTGGTGCAGCGAAGAGTATCGAATTATATGATTGGAAAGTATTGAGACAGACACGTGGTGCTGTTGTGGTCTCATCGAATAAACATCTATGCACACACAAGTAAACTACTCTGCGTCACACCATAGTAGTGCCATTTAGTTTTTAAATCAGGAAACTCTACATGACCGACTTGTTTCCTTCTCTGATGTATATCTTCACGCGGAGTAGGTTTGGGTGAAAGCCTATATAAAGGCTAGAGTTAGCCGATGTTGGATACACAGAAAAGATACAGATAAATAATTTGGAGAAGCAAAGACGGCTTGGAAGGAGTAGATTTTTCGCTGCAACGTTTCTTTTGATTTGCGATTCTAATTTTATTTTTTTATTTTATTTTATTTAATTGTTAGCTACCTTTTAGCTATGTCTAGATAATTTTTTAATTGTTTGAGGATGATTTGATAATTTTAAATATGATTTAAATCTTTATAAAAATCTATTTTCAGTTCTTCACATAATTATGATTTATTTTTACTAACATTAATTAATGTGATTAATTATAAAATTCTTTTGGTGGCCAACTGACTTATTCTATTAATTAATCTAATGCTAGTAAAGATTTGCAAGATAAGTGTAATAGTCTATTAATTTCTTTATACAAGTAGAGAACACAAAACCTTGGAGAGGGATTCTGTGGAGCGATTGGTGTAAAATCAACCCTAAAAAGTGGACTTGAGCTAAGACTCTAACTGCTAGGATCAACCTATAAATTCAGAAAATATAATGCATTCGACCAAATTACATCTAGAGTGAGCTACTACTAAGTGGTTTAAGAGAATAGAATCTCGTATTAGAGAACTTCTGTATTCGGTGATATAAGGAATTTAGGGGATAGCACTGAGCTAGCTGTTATTCTATGGTTGGTAATAATTTATGGTTACAATAAATAGTTGTATATAATAATTTAATGAATATTTAGTAACGAAGAGGTATTCCTTGATCATATTTCTCTTTATTGATTTCAGCCTAATACTCTTAATTTGTTTTGTAATTTAATTTATTCAAAATCTTTTACAAAACCCCACTTGTGACATTTTTCAACAACTAAAACTCCTTGCTCTTTGAGGGATCGAACCTTATTTCCATTATATTATTTATTAATTAAGTGGAAGATAACATAATTAATTTGTTACACCTACGACATGCATCACCTCTCAATTAAAAAATCCAATTTGCGGTTATTCAAGATTGTGGATCTTAGATTCGGAGCAGTTACAACTTCTATAGTCGGTTCAGGTAGCACTGGCGGTTCAGGTAGCACTGGTGGTGGTGATTCTGAAAACACCCATGTTACTACTAAACCTCCCCATACCAATACTACTACTACACATCCTCTCGGTGACAAGTCCGCTGAAGATACCGAGAATACTCAAACTCCGTTCTACATAGACGATCTGATGAAGAGAGCTTCAAAGCGAGTGTTTTCTAGATCTATCCGTAAAAATCTGAGTTCTACCTTGGCACTAGAAAAACGTTATCAAGAAAGATGCTTTTATCGACCCTTTCGGGGCTAAGATGTACTTTTTTACCTCGCATCGCTTTTACATCCGGTCTACGAGAACACGTCATACTACTAATACTGAAGCCGCCTACAAAGAACCTAATACAAATGACATCCAGCTCAGAATGGTCCCCGTTTACCAGTTTCTTTAGCGTTTAACTTATGGTTCTAAACTCTGCCTTAATTATACTATGTCAATACAGCAACGAAGCATTCAAAGTCAAGAACTTAAGAAGCTCTTCCACTACTCGGGGCAGTACCCTTACTGTTTAATACATTTCCAACTCGTTTTTCATCCAGTCTAGCCGGTGTATTGTACTGAAGTGGCTCGCTCAGAGGATGTCTAAACGTATTTTTTTTTCTTCACTTTCATACAGTAAGCTAGTAAACCTTGGGGTAACTCAGAAGTTTATCCGCCTCCACCCACTCGACAACTGAGAAGTTTATTCCTCCTCCAACCCACCCGAGACTACGTTGTAGAGCTTTTGTTTTAGCATCTCCTTTTGAAGAAGAAAATGAATGAGGGGCGCGCGAGATGTGAAAAACCCTATCCACCTTAGAGTTCGGATCCATTAATCAAGTTTTCTTGGTAGCTCTAAAGCCTTTCATGGACGAAACTTTCATCCCCTTTTTTCGAATTCCGGGAAGGAAAGACAGAAGGGGCGAAGAGACTCATATGTTCTACATGTGAGGGGCGGCTTCCTTAAGAAGTCATTACGCTCTAGCGGCGGGTACATAGGAATGAAGATAGGCTTAGATAGACTAGCAAACAATTGTGGATGGGCCACTCTCCTATTCTTACTAATCTAGGATCCGGTTTTCACCTCGCGTACGAAAAGGGATATTATTAATAGTGTTATCTTTTTTCCCTTATGGCCACCAACAACGGGAAAGGAACCAAAGGGGGTCCTGGTAATAAAGTGGATGTCTCCTTGCCGCACGGATCTCTACTAGGCCAAGGTAGACCGAGGATCCCCACACCACGGATGTTTGGGCTACCACTTAGCCATGAGGTTGAGTTTTCGCCGCTTCACCTCTTTTCTGGTCGTACCTCTCTATCAACCAAAGGTAGATCAGTCATCCCCTGTCCACACACTACTTTAGTATTGCATCATCGTAAGTCCTTTGTTCCCACTGTACTCGATTATTCTTGCCCAGCTCCTCTTGGTCCATCGTGATAGTCCAGGCCAAAATGGTATAGTAATCGTGCTAGTGATGGTGATCCCTCGTTTTGATCATGTCCTACATTTGAGTGGCTAAGCTTGGGAACGCAGTCGGTTGGGTATATGGAGCCGTACGCATTGACACTACCGCTTTTGGAACTTGAGGAAATTATGCAGGACCTGTTTAGCTCGGAATTGCCCTGACTTACCCGATAGTTGAACTGCTTTGAAACGATCTAATGGCAAAAAATGACGGAAGTGGGCTCTCGAGATGGACTGTTCTGCGTATGCTATCGGCTCTGCCTGCAGGAGGGGGTTACCAGATTACCTTCTACTACCGTCGGGATGAGGTGGACCACCGAGATGCACTGCCCCGCCAAGCGGATGACCCAGAAATAGATAAGATACAAAAGCTGGGAAAGGCTCTTAAGTCCCGAAACTTTTCGAGTAGACTCTATTTTATCGGAGGTCCTGCCGCCGCTGGGATGCCTCGGAGATCCTGCTTTTTTGAGATCGTGCCTTTTTGTGAAGCTACAACTAATGTCGTCCTTCCAGCTGCCATTAGATCATTCCGCCGTTCGTGCTCCCCTTGATAAAGGGCTAAAAGTAGTGCAGAGTCATGTATGATCCCATTTGTTAGCCTTTAGCTATCCATGATGCAATACATTTTGTTGGTACGCTGGGCCAGTGGTGTAGCAGTAACCGTGCTGTTGTGATGGTGATCCCCCGCCTTGACCATGGGTGATTCTTAAATGGCTGACGCAATACGAGGGAATGGAACGTTTATTGGAATGGCGTCTATGGTTGTTGACTGAGACATGCATACTTACAGGGCTCTCGCTTGTGAACTGATCTAGATCTCCATGTGAACTTGCTTTTTGGTCGGCGGAGAACTTTCTTGCCCTTTTTTGGCCCGGTTCGATGGGCAAAGCAATTCTTTCTCCTCTGCAACCGCTTCTTCTACTCGCTATAGAACGGAGTAGTTTCCCCCTAGACTCGCCCCTTTCTCGCCGCCCTAGAAACTAGGATTGGAAGGACCTGGCATAAACTCGCCCGCGAGAGGATTAGGAACGAAGTTCTGGCACGTTCTACCCAAAAAAAAGGGCACTTAATCAACAGGCTGACAGCAAGACTAAAGAGATGAGCTAACAGATGAGGCAGGAAGTCCTCGGCTAAACACAAGTGGACATGGCTAATACTCAAAAAGAAGAACTTGTTTGCTTTAAATCTTTGACAGAGCAACTCTCAACGGAACAACGACATCGCCTAACGGAGCGAACCAGGACCAACCCTACAGCAGCCGCTGACGCTGGGACGAATCAAAAAAGCGATGAAGTTCATATCATTCCTGATCACCTACCACAGAGGTACCAACAACCCGATTTTGTCACCCATGAATATCTGGAGAGACTCCTACGAAATCATGGCAAGGAAAACTCGTCCTCGATCTATCAACACCAACCTCCCTACCCGCCTAAAATTCAAAGGATCCCTCTGCTGGGAGGTTACTCATCTTCTACTTTCTCATTGTACGATGGAATTGGAAATACTCGAGAGCACGTCTCCTGATTTCTCGAATCACTCGGATGACATGAATATAATCATGTGCTACGTCTCAAAGAATTTTCAAAGTCCCTTACTGGAAGAGCCTACACGTGGTATAACAACATTGCTCCCAACAGCATCTCTGGTTGGGAAGATATGGTTAACGCCTTTTACAAGAAGTATTTCTTTGTCTCCGAGCAGATCACTCTATCAGACCTGGGAATAATGTTCCAAAAAAATAATGAGCACCCCAATGAGTACGTGAAGAGATTCAAAATTTAAGCACTGGATTGTCATGATCCTATGACAGAACATTAACTTAATGGTATGATCCCTCTTTATCAGGTTCTTTTATAACATTTACGTTTTTAGACTTTCTCTGAGTTATATGAAGCCGCAAAGCGATCTTCCACAACTACTCATGCTCTCCTGAAGAGAACCATGCCATCAAGGGAAGAAATTCGTGGAGATACCCGTGGGAATCGACGACTGATCAACAAGCAGTATTTTAGATGATGAGTTTTTAACAAGGGCTAGAATTATAAAATTACCCTCTTCCTAGCCGCAGGAATATAAAATGATATGTACATATTTATGCGCATATTCCTAGCACTATAAAAAAATATGGAATACCTTATCTCTACTTATATTCAGCAAGCGAATTAAGAATACAGATTCTCTTTAGACATTCTAAACTGCCCTTGTAGACTCTTCAATACTCACAATATTTATGCCATATCGAACTAGTCTCAAGTCGCATAAATTCTACGACTGCATTCCTTGAACTAGCCTCGAATGTGCATCGATGTTCCAGTAACATCTATCAAATACGGGAATAACTAATGCTTAAACCCCAAAATACACTCTATCTTAACACATCGTTCGCAACGAACTCTTCTCAAATTGCTCTTCTGATTCCAAATCTTCTATTTTAGCAGTTTACTTAAAGACAAGCCACAAATTATGCGCCACTCCTCTTGGACGCGCCAAAAATAAGAAGTAATGCCTCAAAAGATGTATTGAGCCTCTGAGCTAGGTTAACCCTAGCCTTTTCTCTTATCCACGAAAACTGCACCAGAAACTTCATTCCAAGGGAGTGAGATCATCCCATGTATGATGGGTAACAAGATGGACACATCTCGTTCTAAAGCCCTGTAGTTCCTAGACTTATCTACAGACAAGGGGACAAACTTCTTCTATATCTTTGTATATAACTCGGAATAGGTGTAGAACAGCAAATCCCCCAACATGCAAGTACCCAGGAAGAGTCCTGCTGGAGCCAAAGTCAACATTAACACCTGCACCAGGATACTCAATGGAAGCACTACCTTCAACAAGCATGCAAGAAGGAGTCCTCTCATGATTTTCAGTATGGTAGAGGGTATTATCTACATCGGATCAACGGTAACTTTTGTTCCTTCACTAGCAAACTCAACTCTCTAATTTCGATCATTCTCCCCCTACAAGTAGTGAGGATACGGGCAAATTGAGTCATAACACCCAAACACAAAATTCTTGAGCATGGACCATAAAACTTTCCATATATACTCATAAACATCATATATATTCATTACAAATTGTTATTCAGTGGATTATATGAGTTGGAATAATCACAAGAAGTTTTACAAAAAATACCTCTGAAGCAATTTTCACTGCCTCTTGGAAACCCTGAAACTGGAAACAATTGGTGATGAATACGGTAATGGTTCTTATATCAAAAAAAATTCACTGAAGTCTACTAAAACGTGTCAAAAGGCCGCATCAATCGGACAAGTGAGCTAAGAGTTATGACAAAAACGGCTAGCGGAGTCGAGTCTGAAAACTGTCATGATTTTTTTGGATACTTCCTGAGTTCTATTGTACGGTCGATTTGACGCCCCAAACAAATTCAAAACCTGAATTTCTTCCTACTTGGATGTGGAAATTTTTTTCCTAATAAGGATAGATGGGTCAATCACCTAAAACGGAGGTCGTATAAATATTTTATGGCGTTTTCCCCGGGCACTATACTTTATGAAATTTTCTGACGACGAATACCTATGAATACTTTACAAAATCAAGCATTGTCATACGTATATGAGAAACTTAAAGAGTCTGCATGGCTTATTACTACTATAATAAGAGTAAAACTTACTTGAGAAGGATCCAAGTTAGCAGAAGAGTCCAGCACCACTTCACCTTTAGTGTTTACTTCATCATCAATAGCATCGGACTCAGACTCTCCATGAATTTCTTCTGTGCGAGATGTTTCTTCAAGTTCTTCCTTCCCCGACTCATGATCACCTCCATGATCATGGTGTCTCCCGAAGCCTCCGTAGCCTCATCAAAGTCAACACAAGCGTTTGTGCTCATATACTACACAAAGACGACAAAGTATATTATAAATTGAAAATACACAAGAATTGAGAATGACAAGTGGAACACTTACGTTCTTGCGAGGACAAGTCTTACTTCCAGATCCTTAGTCCTTTCCTTATAGGCTCGGGACTATTAGCAACAAAAGAATGAAAGATAAGAATCACAATGGTCTTGATTCTAGAGTTGAAATATCAAAGAAAGATCATTACCTCCTGAGCCGCATTAATAATTAGCTTCCGCTTGGCCTTAGAAAACTCTACAAATTGGGACCCCGAGCTTTGTCTTTCTTAAAGAACGCGCCATTCATCACCGGAGATCCCAAGAGAAATTCTTTGAAGTGACTCCTCTTATAATTCCAGAAGCACGTATACATGGATGATATCCAAGGATTCCTACCATAGATAAATTATTGAAAGTTCAATCAATCTTTATTGGGTGAAACAGAGGATATCTCGATCGGGGGAGAAAACAGGGAAATCCCATATGACCCAATATGTCTGACAAGTCACACTATACGTCAACCCAAACCGAATCTTCCTCTCCAGGAATCCTAAAAGGTACTTTTGGAACACCAATAGGCATTAAATGAAAGAAAAAGTTTTTAAGTACTAAAATTTCACTTTGAGGAAATCTTATTCCCTCGGCAAGACAAACATCCAAATTTCTCTTCAATTCTCTAATGGACGAAGCTACACTATGACTACGAGGCACATTTTGGTCATAACTCATCTGACAAGCCGCACGATCGATGTTGTATGTTTTCACTGAATAACCTTCTGAACGACGAGAAAGGATATAACTTGGAGTGGAGATATTCATGAATGCATTTTTTCCAGGAGAAAAGGCATTAGCTTGCCTCTTTAGACCTGACCAGAAAACCCTCTCAACCTCTTCGGTAAAAGTAGTTGACAAAAGCATGTGCCCTGCTCAGAATCCTAAGGCCTGAAATTCACCTCACTCTGGAAATATATCAAATCAGTTAAGTCTACAGAGGTAATACTTCTCCTATGTCAATGACATATCCTTACATATACAACGTCTCCATACAAGTTCAGAGGCTTCGACAAATGCGTATATTTTGGAAAGTGATCCCATAACCATGCTTGGAGAAACGTGGTATGAATGCAAGAATCAATCTTCATGAACCCGTTATAAGTTTTCATGTCACGAGCCAATGAATCTAAATGAGAATACAAAGAACCAAGGAACAGTTTACCAAGAGGGAGACATTCACCACCAGCAAGTGCTACTGACAGAGGAATAACTGAGAGCTTCAATTTTCCAACGGTGAAGTCTTCAAACATGTCTCTAGACAACCAGAGTGTTAGAAACGCTGCAATGGCCAAAGGGTCACTAATAATGGGATTATCCACATCGGTTTTACCATTCTACCAATGATCAATCCACTTCACATAATATGCACCATTCCGACCCCTACCCTGTTGGATTTCTTCTATTTTCCTTTCTAAAGTCGTGATCATTCGCTTCTCTTCAGCAGAATTTTTGACAGGGAGAGTCCCGGCAATCCGAATCTGTAACAAACTAAATATGTCCGCAAGAGTAACTATTAGTTCACCCCAGGCATATATTACAGAATGAGTTGGTTCACACCAACGTGAATCAAAGGTTAAAAGACCTTCAACATCCTTGAACTGCAAACGATTAGACATTCTTACAGTATGAAGTATTCCATCCTCTATCAAAACCTCAACCACTGAAGGTTCACTAAACATCGCTCTGCACCAGCTCACCAACTTTTTCATAGGGACTTGGTGTATCTTGAACTCGACATAAGAAGATACATAATCTCTTCTCTACAAACAAAGTTTTGGGACAGCCTCAGGAACAATACTCTAAGGGACAGCATACTTCTCAGATTTAGGAAAAAAATTACCGATAAACCAGAAGGTACGACAAGCTCTTCAGAAATGTATTCTTGAAACCTATCACGGATATGAGATACGCTCTCAAGAAATACAGTATCAGAATTTCTTCTCTATTTTGACCATAAGATGTGCCAACATCGTTATCACACTCACTAGTCATATGCAATGCATTCAACTTCTTTTTATATCAAAAGAGGATCGAAACCCTAGTTTACTTAAAGTTGATGGCTTTCAAAAATATATGATTCTAGTTGGTACATCACACAAAAAAAAGGGCCTGCAAGAAAAAAAGCCATAATGGCGTCAATCAATAAGGGGTTGCTTGTTAATAGCCCACTCAATTTTTAGAAAATATATTGGATTGCCTTCATTGATAATAGCTAAAAACATCAGCCGTATCTTATTATTTCAACCCCCGGAGTGGAACGAGGATTGGAGGGAGTCAAAAAATAAAACAGAGAAAGGGGAAGGATGCGCTTACCATTGCTCCTGGTTGGTGATGCCTGCCAATTTCTACCACCAACGCCTTTTATTGCCAACAAACAGAATGAGAGAAAAAGAAGAATCACAAAAGAAATAAGTGACGTAAAAGAAAAAAGAAGAAGAGAAGCACATATATATGCGACAATTTGAAGAGTCCTTGTTCAACTAAGAAAACCAAAAAGAGAGAGAAAAGTGGCGCCAATTAACTTCCCTCTTGTTTGTAGTAAAAATTGATGTTCCTAGAAGGAATAAAGGTGCCTAATATCCCCATCCAAACTCTACGCTAAGGGGTGCATATCTCAAGAAGCTAAGTATATCTTCTTCTACTCTTAAAATTCAAATTGTGCACATATAATTACTAAAAGCCTGTTGTCACCATCTAGTGCTTATTCCGTAACATTATTATTCCTCACTAAGCAGGGGGGATTAATATAGATGGTGAGTTTTTGACAAGGGCTCGAATTGTAAAATTTCCCTCTGCCAAGCAGCAGGAATATAAAGGGATATATGTGTATTTATGCGGATATTCCTAGCACTATGACAAAATACGAAATATTGTATCTCTACTTATATTCCGCAAGCGAATTAAGAATACATATTTTCTTCAAAAATTCTAAATTGGCCTTGCAGCCTCTTCAATACTCACAATATTTATGTCATATTGAACTAGTCTCAAGTCGCATAAATTTCACGGTTGAATTCCTTGAACTTGCCTCGAATGCGCATTGATGTTCTAGTAACAGCTACCAAATATGGGAATATCTAATGTTTAAACCCCAAAATACACTCTAGTATAACGCTTTGTTTGCAACAAACTCTTCTCAAATTGCTCTTTTGAGCCCAAATATGCTACTATAGCACTTTGCTTAAAGATAAGCTACAAATTATGTGCCACTCTTCTTGGACGCGCCACAAATAAAAAGCAATGCCTCAAAATACGCATTGAGCCTATGAGCTAGGCTAACCCTAGCCTTTTCTCCTATCAGCTCCAAGTTAGCACCAAAGTGGCGCTAGTTCTCCACCTTAGCGCTAAAAGCGCTAACCCTAGTGCTAGAGGAGCGCCAACTGACCTAAAATGGTCTGAGATAGCACATCTTGGCCTAGTTAGGCCTTAGCTGGCGTTTTACTACCGTAGCACCTTATCCTTAGCGTTAAAAGTGCTAACCCTAACCCTAGCGCTAAAAGTGCTAACTCCTTTTGGCCAAGTACCTTAGCTAGCGCATCCCCAATAGCGCCTCCCATGACTAGTCGTGCCACTGCTAGCGCGTCCTAGTTGATGCGTCTATATATTATGTGCCATGCCTAATGCGTCTTGGCCACGGAGTCTCCAGCCTGGCGCGTCCCAGGTTTAGCGCCATATGCCTGGCACACCCCTTACCTGACGCGTACCCAAGCACCATCACGTCTCGGCCTGATACGTCCCTTAATCTTAGAGCGTCCCTAGAACTTTAGTGCTGATGCGTCCCTGGCACCATCATGTCTAACTTTGGCGCATCCCATGCGCTAACACGCCTCTAGCACCATCATGTCTCACTAGATGCGTTCCTTACCTTAGCGCCCTAGCTAATGCGTCCTAGCTTGATGCGTCCTTGACTTAGTGCCACAATCCGAGCACGTCCCTAGCCAAATACGCCCATGGACAATACGTCCCTGCCTAGCGCATCCACACTTAGTGACTTAGCCACAAGCGCATTGGCGCTAACACTATAGTACAAATTATACTACCTAGTTGAAGTGTTAACTTCGGACTTTATTGACATGATATTCCTAGACCTAGCATAATTAATATATACTAGAAGCTACGCATGTTGGCCTTACTCTTGAGACGTTAGCACATTAGCCTTTTATACTAAAACAGCTAGCACATTACTATTTATGCTAAGTAGCTAGTACTAGCTTTGCTAGCTACTTCCCTCAAAAAATATGCCCTTCTTCTCAATATTGATCCAATACAAATTCTTATGTGAATTTCTAATAGGTCTTCTTGCTTAAGGAGACCTCTACAATATTGGGCTTCAAGTGCCTCTCAGACTTATACTGAGTCACCTCCGATCTAATACTTAGCCATTAAATGTGCCATGTTACTTATAAGCAAGTACATGACCACTAAACTTACAGACTCGACCCTAATCAGTCTAATTATTAATTTAGTGAGTTACGCAACTTTCGTCACTGACTTAGCAAGTTGTTTGACTTGACTTAATCAAAACTATGGTGGATTATGAATCCACTATTTCCACGAGATATCAAATACAACACATGAATGGATTCTCATTGGGGTATTGGTCTGGCGGTCTACAGCAATAGTGTATTCTGGAAACACATCCATGAACAAAAAGGTAATAAGTAGTGGGACGGATACAAAGCAGTTGAGAGGATGAGGAGTAGTGGTCAGACAGGTCTTCCCTACTTTCCGAACACGACCCCACTATAATCTCCAGAATCATCAATTATCCACCTCTCCCTAACCTCCAACACTTATGAGAAATCAGTATGTCTCCTTTGAATTATAAATAGATGGTTCTCATTTATTCGAAACAAGAAAAAGATAACAAGTCGGGAGAAACTAAACATACAGAATTAGTGATTCATCTCAGAGATAATCCTTTCCTCTTCACACACTACTTATCACATTGATATTTCTCAACCTTCTTTTTTTCCCTCCACTGAGACGTACCCAATCTTCTCCACCCTTGTGATTGAAGCAGGATATGAACGGTCATTTCTTGGTTTAGGATAGTCCTCTTCGATTTTGATCTCTCGAACCTACTTGAAAGTACGATTTTACCGTATATTTGCTTTCACCCTAAAACAACTATATAATTCAACCTTCAATAAGAGTCGTTGGTAAGAAAGGAACCAAAAGAAAATCTCCATATCATCAAGAGCTACAAACTAAGCATCTCCCTTTCACTCCAACTATGAACAAGGCATCAACCCAGCTGGTCACTCGCTCCCAAGGAACTCCTAAGAGGTCATGACAACCACAACAACAACTGCAACAACCACAAGAACAAGATATAAAACATGATATAACTTGTCCTCAGTTTTCAATCCCCATGGAAGAAGTTCTTAAACTACTGGAGGCATGGGTACAAGAGAGGATCATAAAATTACCACCTATGCAATGCCCACCTACCCCTCAGGAAATGTCAGACCCGAAATATTATTGTTTCCATCGGTTTTTCAACCATCCAACCAGTGAGTGTAATAGTCTGAAACGTATCTTCAAAGAGAAAATAGAGAGAGTTTCAACTGGGGACTGAAGGTATTCACAAAATTCTGCACCATGTTAGAAGCTTCACCATCTCTGGAGATCCAGTCAACCAAACATTTCAATCGCTAATGAAGCGCATGTGCGAGCTCCTCTACTTTTCAAAGGATCAGCGAAAGATTTTTTTACTTCCCTTAATCAAGTCGTATCTGGTGAACGTTTACCATCTCTCGTCGAAGACACTTACGCCCGAGACAAGCCTCCTTCGGAACGTGGATCAATCATAATTATGGAAGGAGTGACCGGGGTTTTTCACTACAACACGCCTCAGAGGCGCCGAGTTCAGAAAGATACTAGTTGATGCTGGCATGGATATCAATATTATCAGATTCATGACTTTAAAAGCGGCAGGAGTAGCCCGACAAGAAGCTACGCGCTCGCCAACGACAGTCAGAGATCCTGAAGGGATAACCAGAGATGTTTACGGACATATCACTCTCACAGTGGCGGCAGGGACAGCTCAGACAAGTACCAAGTTTCACATTGTTAAGGGGAGGGTTAATTACGACATGATTCTGGGACATGCTTGGATCTAACAATTAGAATCTATCATAAGAGCTCGTCCATAAGTCCCCCATCGAGTTAAGAGCCCTCTTCTTGGAGCCAAACCTAGCATTGGAAAGGACTTACCTATGTACGTGAAAGAATACCAATTGCTCGGAGCTACGACCGGAACCAATCACCGCATGAGAGTGTGTCGACTTACGTCAACAGATTTTACACTCAGGTAGCTCTTACCCAATTTGTTTCCTTATCATTGAATCATCCTCACATGCCTGCAGAATGGGGAATGATGTGTTGTAGAATTATGGTAAAAAGATCCGTTATTCAGACTTGTGGAGATTTGGTTTTAAACCTATTTTCTAATACTAAAATAGAGAAAGCTAACTTTAAAGTGATATCAAGATTTTAAAAACAACCAAAACACTGGATTCCACTACTACACATGATTGAATGATGTTATGAATATTTCAAAACGCTAGTCACCTTTTAGGTCCTTTTATTTCTAAATTCACTAATAATCAAGCATATTCTCAAATATTATTTGTATCGATTAAGTATAGATTATCAACTGATTTAACAAAGTATAACCTATCAAATTGAATCACAAATAATTAGGAAAATTATGCAAACAATTTAAAACTCTACAGAAGCAGTAAATAAGTGAATTATAAAATTAAACTAGAGAAAATAAAATAATTATCCATCAATCATGCGTAAATAGCTTCCTCCATTGCCTTGGTTACGTGAGAATTAGCTCATCATGGTAAACATCCTCTTAAAGTATTAGTTCATGCTCAAAAATTGTTTACAAAGATGAAAAGGGAGAAAAATAATGAAAACAACGAATTTACAACAATTTATAGGTGTTACAGATTCTCTGTTACAAAGAAAGTGTTGCTAATTCAAAATATACGTTGCAAATCATTGTGACAAGATTTTGGGAAATAAATGACACTCTGAAATAAACAACTGTTTTTCACAGCCTTATATTCTTCGTGTTCTTCCTCTAGCAGCAGCAGCAGCAATTTTGCAACTCAATTTCTCTCACTTTGTTTTCTTCCCCAAACTCTCTATATCCTTCTGTTGACTCCCATAATTATTTATAAACACCACAGGGCCAAGAAATCTTGGTAATAACTCGATATAATCTCCAAAATCTTTTATGCCAGTCACGGGAAATATTTCCTAGTTTATCTCCTCACGTGTCTTCTGGTGGTTTACACACTCCAATCACGTTGAGTTCACGTCTCGGATGATGTTAAACATGCAGCAGTCACACACAATCTTCCCAAAAGTAAACCAAAATCCCGAGAATTTCTCACGTAGATATGCTTGCCTTGTTTTCTTCCAATCAGAAAATTATCCTTCCTTTTAGGTTTCCGAAACAATTACCACCCCTGATTATTCGAAATAAGGTGCTACCAATCCAAACTGATGAAAGAATCCTAAAAAATCTCGAGCAAAATATATGCAGTTTCAAAAAAACTGATTTCCCACCAAAATTTCTTTAAACTGTGAAGAAGAAGGTGTTCCTCTATCCGGATATGAGGTGCTTTTAACAATAGAGTGCCCATATCTATCTGAGGGGTGCCTTTAGTAATCTCTATGGGCGCCTTTAGTAATTTTTCGAGCAGATTTTTCCAAAAATGTTTATTTCCCGAAAACAACTACAAATACATAAAAACACAATATTAGTACAAAACGAAGTTCCAACACTATAAAAATTGGGAACAAATTAAACACATAAATGTGTCTATCAGGGACTAGACCTTGTTGGAAACGACAGTCGTGCTTTAGCCTGTTGTTATGAATGGGTGGATACTCCAATTCAATACTTCAACAAATGGGTGGAAAGCATTCCTATATTTTATGAACCATCAGAGTTCTCAAAGATATTCTACCTCATATATGATCCGAGAGACATCAAAGAAGAAGCTCATTTATATGAACAAGAGGTTTACAAGGCCGAAACAACTGAGTCGAATACCTTCAAAGTAGGGACCTAGCAAGCCTGGCACAACCGTTGTTTGCGACAAATGGCTCAAGGCTTTCGACTGAGCATCCTGTTATTGGTCCTTATTTTTATGTTTTCCTTCATGTAGTATTTACAATCCCTCCAAAAATGCCTACGAGTATCACCATGGGCATCTTTAGGATTTCAATTTCATTAATCACGTAGAATTACCATTGTTTCATTGAAGAAAATCTTTATGAATTACCCATCATAACCTACTCACAAAAATTTCTCGAAAATACATAGAGGTTTAAATCCAAGCAAACCTCTGAAAGATAGATCAAGTCTCTCATAAACATACTTTCACCTCTCATATATCAACCCATCCTTGAATTAGCTCTTGGGATTTCATAAATTCTCAGCAAGATAGGGACCAACGCATATGCAAAAGTCTTATCAGAAGAAAATAATCACCATCCGTGTCAGGGACACCCAGTTACCACAATCCTAGAATTATCTACATATAAGTGGATAAACTTCTTTCATATAACTCGGCATATGTAGGTAGAACAGCAAATCCCCAACATGCAAGTACCGAAGAGTCCTGCTGGAGCCGAAGTCAATATCAATAACTGCACCAGGATACTCACTGAATCACTACCCTCAACAAGCATGCAAGAAGGAGTCCTATCATGATTTTCAGTATGGGAGAAGGAATTATCTATAGTTATCAATAGAAATTCTTGTTCCTTCAATAGTAAGCTCAGCTCTCTGATTTCGATCATTCTCCCCCTAAAAGTAAAGAGGACATGGGAAAATTGAGTCAGGACGTCTCAAACATAAAATTCTTGAGCATGAACCATACAAGGTTTTCATACATACTCATAAACTCTATACATATGAGTTTGAACGATCACAAGATGTTTGCAAAAACGTCTTAAAAGTAATTTTCACTACCTCTCTGAAACTCTGAAGCTGACAGCCGATCTAGATCGAAAGAAGGAAATAGCTTCACTTGAAGTAATGCGAGTCTCTTGTCCCACCTTCATGACAGAAGGATCTATAACTGATTCGGGCTAAACTGATTAATTGGTGACGAATCTGGGCATGGTTCTTATATAAAAGGTTTCGTATTGATGCCTACTACAACGTATTAAAAGGGCGCATTAATCGAACAAGCGAGCTAAGATTTATGGCAAAACGGCTAGCAGAGTCGAGTTTGAAAACTGTCAGGATTTTCCTGGATACTTCCTAAGTTCTACTATTTGGTCGTTTTGACGCCCCAAACAAGCTCAAAACATGGATTTCTTCCTAATAGGATGTAGAAAATCCTTTTATAATAAGGATAGAGGGGTAAATCATCCAAAATGGAGGTCGTATGAAGATTTTATGACGTTTTCAAGGGCATTATACCTCTGAAAACTTTTTATGACGAAAATTGATGAAATTTTTCGAATAAGGTCATTCATTCATTGATTTCAAGACGGGAAGACATTGATGCAAAATTTATAACAAGTAATAAAAAAAAGGGGGGAGATATGGTTCCATCATAACGGCCATATGTGAAATATCTAATTTCAAAGAAGACATCTACGAAAAGAGGGAAAAAGAGGGCTAATTAAGCTTACTCAGAAGACTCTGAATCCGAGTTAGAGTCATGCTCGTCGTCACCCTCCTCATCAGAATCATGTTCTTCTTCTTCTTGGTCTTCCTCAGAGTCTCTTTCTTTTCCGGAATCCGCTTCAAGGTCGTTTACTTCAGAGTCATCTTTCGGGATCCCATCAGAGTCTTCCTCCGACTGCATATCGTACCAAGCATCGACACGCTTAGCTTCACGATCAGCCTCGGTCTCGGAGAAGGATTCAGACTCGGATCTTCCTTAGAAAGTTACCTCTCCGCATCAGAATCGGGGGCCACACCATAGGGATGAACACTTCGCTCTATCTGTTCATCTTTCTCCCTGCTCGCAATTGCTCGAAGATGTTGCTTCTCCATATAAGCTGTGAGTTTCTCATCCTCATCCTTCTTCTTTTCTAATTCCTCTATGTGTCTTGCTTCTTCTTCGGCAATGATGGCAAAACAAACATCAAGAGCACATTCACGAGTTTCCTTTAAACGATCGAGAGGCATACCTCGAACGAGTTTTGTAACCTTATTCAAGGAACGGTTGATTCTAGACTGTATTTCTTGAGAAGAAGTCGTTTTCATCTTTTTACCTCTACAACCCAGTTTCTTGCTCGAAGGATCAGAATTACTATTTCGATCAGGAACTGCCATGAGCTATTTAAAACATAAGAGAACAAGATGAATACTTCAACACGAAAGAAAAAGAAGAGTTATCAGAGGTTTTGGTTTATCAATCAAACTTACTAGTATTCTCGCTGCTATTGTTGAATGAAAATTACTTCGCTCCAGAAAAACAATGGTGAAACTAGGGTTTAACAGAATAACATTCTCAGTATTATCAAGATAGATAGATATATATACACATATATAATATGTGAGAAAAAACTGGAAACCCTAGTTCTATTGGATAATGAGATTACGATTGAAAATCCTAGATTATCTAAGTTGGTGACTCACAAAAAAAAAAAAGACGCTTACCTCAGCCAAACGCAAGTTGTTGTTTCTACCTGGATAAACACCTAGCTAATGCTCACTGTCAAGAACGACTCTTGTTGATGCGTCTTCTTTCACCAACAAACGAATAATGAATATTGGACGGAGAGGTATATGTATATATAGGCACAAACTTGAAGAAGCGGCGCAACCAGCCTCCCTCTTGCTCCCTCTTATCCAAGGAAATGTTAGTACTCCTAGCAAGAACAAAGGCGCTTACTCCCAACCAAGTTTTATGTTAGGGGAAACATAACTCATATATCCAAGAAGTTAAGTATACCTTCTTCTACTCTTAAATTTTAATATGTCCATAATCATTATAAGCATTTCGTCACAATCTAATGCTTATTGTGCAGTATTATTGTTCCTCACTAAGAAGGGGACTTATGTAGATGGTGAGTTTGTGACAAAGGTTAATATCGTGTATCGGTATCATATCGACCGAGTCCGATGCACGTATACATAAGATTATATCGATTTTTATCGCCGATACATCATTAAGATAGAATTTTAATAATTATAAGCAAATCTCAATCTTCCAAAATAAGAGATAGTTATATATGGAGTTACTTGACAGTACAAGAAATCAATACAAAATAAAGGTGGTTTAAGTAACTACTTCCACCATATTAATATATGGAGTTACTAAAATTAGTAGAGTTACTTGACAGTACAACAAATCAAATTCAAAAGACAAAAAACATTAGTGATTTAAATCTGATAGTACAAGCTTCCCAGCATCCTTAAAATTATAACCATTATCAGTCATAAACTGTACAGAATTTCCAATCCCAACATCTGCAATCACCTTATTAACAAGTTCAGCTATGTAAAATTGACCATTGGTTTGTAAGACTTCAAGAATACTGATCCTTTTGGACAATTTACCACGAAGTTAATAAAATGACGCCTTTTTCTATCTGTCTAACCATCTAACATAATAGAACAGCCAAATCTCTTCCAATATGGTCTAAACGTCTCAACAAACTTCTTCATTTCTTCAAGTTGATTATTGAAGAGATTTGTACAAATATGATGGTACGATGGCGCCGGCAAAGCTAACAGAAGATTGATAGAAAATGTAAGTAAATATCATGTCAATATAAGACACCAAGATAATTATTAATCTTCACAATTACAACAACAGTGTCCAACTAAAGGAGAAGTCAGAAACGATTCATTTCAGGGTTAACAAATTTCAAACAATGAAATTACACGGTTAAATGTGAATGACCAAATGAATTATTTGTAACAACTAACAACCAACCATTTTATTATAAGAGGGATGATATAGTATTTTAGTGAGAATCACCAAGCCATAATTCAGTTTTTACCGACTGACTAATTAAATCACTCAAGTCTGAAAACATAAATAGTCTGGATAAACAACCATGTAAATTCTCCTATCAAATGCTTAAGTACATCCAGTATCGTATATATCATCCTATCGTATAATTTCACATGCTAAGGGTACACTTTATAGATACCCGTTATAAAACAAACATTCGCCCTGACCCCAACAACAATAACAACACCAAATTGAATTGATGGTATCTCCAACAAAGGATATAATATTATTTGCTCTAATTAAAAAACAACTCCATCAAATCTAGCTTTTAGAGACAAAACATTAACTCATGGGATTTCTAACATGCTTTTCGATGAGTCTTTACATAACTCATAAAATGGAACTTCAATGCAACTCTTAGTTATATACAGCCAGTAGTACAACATTAGAAGACTCCCATTACATATGTATTATGAGTCGTGTTAGTATGTTACGGTGCTGCATGCTAGCCACTACCAAATTCATTCTCAGTGTGTATACAACTCCTTTATCGTGATTACATAGAACTTTCAGGGGATTTGTATTAAGATGTTAAAAATTAAAAATTAATTTACCATCTCGTGAGCAGCAATGTCCAATGGTAATGAATCAGTTCCCATATCTAGCCTGAAATTAAAAATTAAGAGATACAACCACCATTGATCAGAAAATCAGAGTAAAGCCAGTTAGTATAGCTACCAATTGAACATTAGAGTAAAGGCAGTTAGGGTTTTTTTACACACTTGTATTTGTGTGTGAAAATTGAAATATCAGAACTTAAATTAAAATATAAAACGTTTTATTGTGGAGTAACTAGAGTTCAATAGTCTTTTAAGCCACAATTTTAATGAACAAATGATTTTTTTTCTCTCCGATTCCTCCCATGCAATTGAGATATAAGAAACCCTAATTTATCATGATGGAGTGAAAAAAGCAAAAACAAATGTAGACAAAAATCAAATTGAATCAAACCATCAAACAGCCAACCAAAATGAATCGAGTTGAGACATAAGAAAACTCAAGTGTTTTCAACACCCAGAGTCCAGAGAGATTCCGTCGAAATAAAAAAAAAACACCTAATTGCTATTATATCAATTAAATCAAACTGCTCATACATAAGAGTTTTTTTTATCAAGACTAATTTTGCAATTGCGACCATATCAAGTCAAATACCGAAATTGAAGTATAAAACATCAATTCTTTCGAAATAACTATAGAATAGTGAGCGAAAAACAATAACATCCTACTTTGACAAACTAACTATCAAAATCTCGGAGGATTACTTACTTATTACAGTTGCAAGATGAAAGTGAGAGATAGGACTGAAAATACGATGCTGCAAGAGATGGACCGAAAACACGGTGATGAAATTAGGGTATTTATGAAGTAGTTGATTATTTCAAAATCACCCTCACAACCGATATTATCAGTGTACCAGTTAAACCGATATATCGGTATGTATCGGCCGATACGAGCGTTTTTATCGTTCAATCTTTGTATCGCCGATAATTTTGATATCGTCAAGGTATATGTCTGATACGCGATAATAACCGATAATATCCGTCGGTAGAACCGATATTAACTACCTTGGGTTAGAATTGTAAAATTACCCTTTGTCGAGCATCAGGAAAAAAAAAGTGAATATATATATGTGCATATGCCTAGCACTATAACGAAACATGGAATATTGTATCTATACTTATATTCCGCAAGTGAATTAAGAACACAGATTCTCTACGAACACTCTAAATTGGCCTCGCAGACTCCTCAATATTCATAATATTTATACTATATCGAACTAGTCTCAAGTTGCATAAATTCCACAGCTGAACTTGCCTCGAGTGCGCATCGATATTTATATAACATCTATCAAATCCGAGAATATCTAATGTTTAAACCCCAAGTATATTCCAGCTTAACGCCTTGTTCACAACGAATTCTGCTTAAATTGCTCTTCTGAGCTCAAGTATATTACTTTAGCACTTTGCTAAAAGATAAGCCATAAATTATGCGTCACTCCTCTTGGACGCGCCACAAACAAGAAGCAATGCCTCAAAAGACCTATTGAGCCTCTGAGCTAGGATAACGATAGTTATTTCTCCTATTAGCACCAGGCTAGCACCAGCCACTTGGTTTAGCACCACATTGGCGCTAGTTCCCAACCATAGCGCTAAAAGCGCTAACCCTAACGCTAAAAGCGCTAACTCCTCTTAACCAAGCATATATTAGCTTGGCACGTCCTCAAGCAAGCCTCCGTGGTGCTAACATCTCAACTATGTAACAAACCATGGCATTGGCACCTTAACCCTAACGCCAAAATTACCAACTTCCTTGGCCAACGCGTCTTAGCCTAACATCCTTGGCTAGCACGGCCTTGGCCAGCGCCTCCCTATCCTGATATGTACTTAGCTAGCGCGTCTTGGATAGCACTTCCCATGGCCGTAGTGCCCCTACCTGATACGGCCTTAGACTTAGCGACATTGGCTGGTGCGTCCCCAAGTAACTAGTGCCCATAAGCCTAGTGCATCCCTAGCTGATGCATCTTAGCTAGTGTGTCCCGTCCATAGTGCTTATGCTTAGCGCGTCCATGGTGATGCGCCCCCGAGTATCGGCCCCATCAAGTCTAGCGTGTCCCATCTAATGCGTCCCTGCCTTAGGGCCCTAGCGTGATGCGTCCCTATCTTAGTCATAGCGTCCCTAGATTAGCGCCCTTAGATGATGTGCTCCCATGCCTGGCGCGTCCTTATCTTGTCCCTAGTGCATCCATACTTAGCATCTATGGCTTAGCACGTCTTTGTCCATAAGCGCATTGACGCTAGCACTTTAGTACTAACAATACTTGACCTAGTTGAAGGCTAACTTCGAACGTCCTTAACACTACCTTCCTAGCACTAGCATAATTGACATTTACTAGAAACTATGCATATTGGATTTTCTCCTGAGACGTTAACACATTAGCTTTTTATACCAAAAGAGCTATCATATTACTATTTGTGCTAAGTATCTAGTATTAGCTTTGCTAGCTACTTCCCTCAAAAATACGCTATTCTTTTTAATATTAACCTAATATCAAATCTTATGGTTTTCTAATAAGTTTTCTTGCTTCAGAAGTTCTCTACGGTATTTAGCCTCAAACGTCTTTCAGACTTATGCTAAGTCACTTCTGGGATAATACTTAACCATTAAATATGTCATGTTACTCCTAAGCTAGTACATGACCACTAAACTTACCATACTCGACACTAATTAGTATGATCACCAATTAAGTGAGTTACGCAACTTGCGTCACTGATTTAGCAAGTTATTTGACTTGACTTGACTTAATCAAAACAATAGTGGCTTATGACTCCACTATTTCCACGAGATATCAAATACAACATATGAAGGGATTCTCATTGGGGTACTGGTCTGGCGGTCTACGGCAATCGTGCGTTGTGGCAACACATCCACGAACAAAAAGGTAATAAGTAGTGGGACGTTTATAGAGCAGTTGAGAGGATGAGGAGTAGTGGTCAGACAGGTCTTCCCTACTTTCCGGACATGACCATACTATAATTTCCACAATCATCACTTTTTTACCTTTCCCTGACCTCCACCACTTACGAGAAATCAGTGTGTCTCTTTCGAACTATAAATAGATATTTCTCATCTATTTGAAACAAGACAACAAGACAAATGAAACAAAATATATAGAATTTGTGATTCATCTCTGAGATAATCCTTTCTTCTTCTTCACACGGTGATATTTCTCAACCTTCTTTGCTTTCCTCCCTTAAGACCTACCGAATCTTCTTCACCTTTGTGATCGAAGCAGAACGTGAACGGTCATATCTTTTGTTTAGGCTCGTCATGTTTGAGCTTGATCTCTCGAACCTACTTGAAATTACGATTTTACCGTACATTTCTTTTCACCCTAAAACACCTAGCTATCGGAGCGTCAACTTTAATTATACATTCAGAGCAGTTGAGATTACAATCCTTAACAGAAACCTTCTTCCTACACCAAGGACATGCTAGATATTGCCACCCACGATGAATAAGTGATAGACACATTTTAGTGTCTAAATTGCACCTTAATTTCTAGTGAGTTAGTATTCGATTTTGTGTCTATTA
This sequence comes from Papaver californicum, assembly GCA_023531435.1. Lineage (NCBI taxonomy): Eukaryota > Viridiplantae > Streptophyta > Magnoliopsida > Ranunculales > Papaveraceae > Papaver > Papaver californicum. The sequence goes on along the minus strand of JAJJMC010030979.1, from coordinate 176,236 downwards.
CGTGTTTTTATGCTTTTGTAGGTACATTAGAAGAATAAAGATTTGTGGAAAAATTGGCTCAAAAAGTGTTCAAGGCACCCGGGAAAATGGATCAAGGCACCCACACTTTGGATTTAGGCACCCTTGGATCGGGCTGAGCTGGATCGGGTCAACCCAGCGGATCAACCAGGTGAGTCAACCCAGCGAACCAGGCGAGTCAACCCAGGATCGGCCGATCCAACTCATCGGGATTCTCCTGATTCAACTGTGCACTTCAATTCGCGTGAGAAACAAGTTTTTGTTGCTTCCAGATTGTTCTAAACACTCATAGTTATCTCACGCAAGTCATAAACATCAAAAGATCCCGTAAAATCAGCTCGGAAATCATGAATTTGGCCGGAATTATGTTTCGATTCGGATTGAGAATTGTGGGTTGTTTTAGAGAGTTCTATCAGGTTTAGAACTCTCTCTAGGGTTTCTACTACCTATATAAACCAAGAGAAGCCAAGAAAATCGAGAACAAAAACCTTAGAGAAGAAAATAGAAAATTCCGGTGAAGCTCCGTTAAAGTCCGGTCAACTGCTACTGCACCGGCCGGCTGTTCTTCACCCATCACTGCCGGAGAAGAAGACTCAGCAACACTTACAACTGTTGCTGATTTGAAATTTCCTGTTGTCTATTGCTTCAAACGCTGTGTTGCTTAAAACTCTCCTGTAACATCTGAACCATCTCCTATAACGCATATAAGCGTATCACATCAGCTGTTACAGCGTTATTCACCTTTGTAATTGATATTTTGAGCAATGAAATCAACTTTTGAGCAAGTTTTCTTCACCATGAGCTAAGTCTATTTACTGGGATGATGGATAAGGTAATTTTCTCAATTTTATGTGATTTAATTATTTTCTAATAATTATTTATAATTCTTTTATTATTATAGTGTTAAATAGTAAAAACGGTTTTCTTTCAACAGTTGTGCTTTTGCTTGATGGATTATGCTTGGTTAATTAATTTTGATAGTCCATGCTTGTGATTTACCTCTGTTTGTTAGCATAACAAAACCAATTTTGGAAATTACTTGTGCTTCAATTAATTTAAAAAGAATTATCTTATTAATCACATAGGTTGTTAGAATTACTTGGTTCCTGATTCCTGGTACTTTTAAAATTATTCAAAAATCATATTTAGGTTATTTAGTCTTTTTCTTACTCCTGGAATTTTCTAGAATTAATTAAAATCATTATTTTCTAAAATCATTACCTTTACAAGTTCGAGAATCGAACCACTTTATTTACCACTTCTAAAATTACATCAATAAGCACGTCGGTCACGATTGCGGTATACTAAAATATATCAGAATCCTGATCGTAGCATTAGTACTTAGAAAAAGAGCGGAATGCTCAAGGTGTGATATAACAAAAGAAAACTTAAATGGAAGCTCATATACAGGTGAAGGTGATCTCATATTATGCATAGAAATTCATGTTAAAGGGAGGTCCGGCCTAGATGTAAAATAAAATTAGAGCTGACTACATGATCCGATGCAAGGAAAAAAAAAACTCACCTGGCACAAAGGATCTCAGCACACGGCAATTAGCTGACATATGTTTTTCCTCAGCGGATTTTCTAGGAAGGGGATCTCTGTAAGTATGTATTTGTATGGAAATGAGATACGCTATGGAAACCCGGCGTAGGGGTGCCTAATTTAAAAATATATGAAACACTGACCATAATAAAGGGCTAAAACATTGAGGCATGATTATAAAAAGACAGCCAAAGCTTAACGCAATAGTCTGAAAAAGGATAATTACCTTGCGCACATTTTAAACATTGCAGGTATGTCATTGTTTATGTACACCCTAGTGGCATTAGTGGACATAAGAGCCACCTTCCCTGCGAAGCAAACAGTAATTTCGACAGGTTATACGTGAAAATGCATTTGACACAGAGATACGAGAATATAAATAAAGCAGGGAACAGACCTCAGTAACTTTTAAAAAAGGCGGAACATATGGAAACCAATACAGGAGGACTATCGTATCCCAATCGATTTTTTCATCGAAAACTTGGTCAACGGGGGAACCAAAGAGTAACAATTTCCAACGTTGAACCCTTGTATGCAAGGTTACATAGTTTGATTATGCATATGTATAAACCAATATCAAATAAAAGTATACCAATTATTATCAATAACAAAAAGAAAAAATATATGCATACCTAACATTCTCAATGTTTATCTCAAGCATCCTGCTACATTGACCCTCGTCCCATCTATCAGAATGAAAAGAGGTTACGGTTTTAAGGAAACAAACTACATCTGCGGTGTAATATGAGCAAAAATATAGCTTTGAAACATGGCTGATAGGCACACAATATATGCGAATACATGTAAAATACCTGTGAGATAGAGGTTCTCAGGTTTCAGACCGAGCATTTCAAATCCGGTGAAGCAAAATTGGTTAGGAACTATGAAATAGGGGTAATCTTCTAAAGTTGTGATGGTGATTTACTTAATAAATAGTCCCCTCCTTTGACTGTAGGTGGGGCAGAACTTCTCTTTAGAAGAGGTCATATGCAATTTGTCAATGGAATATATACGGCCTTCAATAATCTCATCAGCAAACTTATTGATTATATGGCGGGGAATCACATCATGCAACTCATAGCCCTAAAGTCAAGTATGTGTTAGCAATGAATTGCTGCCTTCAGCTTTTCAAAATAAAGCTCAAAATTTAAAAAAAGGATTTCTATCTTAGCAATCCAGAAATGTGTATATAACAGATTACTTGGGTATCAAAGATAACCAAATCAACGCTGGTGACGTCGTGGGTGAATATAAGATCGAACTCTTCCCCTTCCTAGTAACCCTAACTACAACACTTCAATATTACCACTGACCGGGGAGCGGAAGCAATTCAAGCTATATTTTTCAGCGGAAGTTCCCGCGTTTAGAAGAGCGAGTGTGATTTACGACGCCATTTTATAGGTAGTTAATGATCTGCGATGGCTTGTCACCGTAAAATAAATTAGAGGCAGGAAAAGTTGATCTAACGGTGAAGCACAACATCTATAAAAAATAATTACAAAAATAAATCGTCGCGATCAATAATAAAAATGGTAAAAAATAAAAATAAATTTAACGACCACATGATTCGTAACAAGAGATGGGTATCTATTTGGCTAGGGTGCATGAGCAACTGGATCTCCGGTTTCATCCAAAAACCATTTTGTAATAAGGACCCAAAATAAAAACATGTAAAATGAACATGTAAGTTAGATGATCAAATATGTTTTATTTAAAATAACAGAAGCCTGACAATAAAACGATTTTTTTAAATCAAAACTAAAGGAAATAAGATAAAGGGGGATTTATTTGGCTAGGGTGCATTAGCAACTTAATCTCATATTTCATCCAAAAACCCTATTGTCATAAGGAACCATAATAAAAACATGTGAAATTAAAACGGTAGTCGGATGATCAAATACGTTCAAACTTAAATCACAGAAGTTTCCCGGGAATCTAAATATTAAAATAAAAAAATAAAAATAAAAAGAGGTATTGAGACATTTTGAACAAAATCAATCGATTATATTCTGTAAACCTACACATGACACCATAATCAAAAAATATAAAATCAGAATGCAAGGCGGATGATCACTGGAGTAAGATAAAAAGCAGCAAAAGAGAAAAACAAACTTGATTAGGCTGCAGAACCGTATTGGATTCACAGGGGAAGGACTGAGATTGCTAACATGAAACAACAGAATCGACTTCTTTTGGGAGCGCAAAAAAATAACTACAAAAAAATGAAAGAAAAAAGTGAATGAAACAAAGAAGGACGAAGGTGAAGGGATGGGGTTAGTAATTAATGAGGAAGGTAGTAACGTATAAAGGGGGAATTCGATAGACTTCGACCCATAGTCGTCATATGGAATGGTGATCTGAGAAAGGGTCAATCCTAGCCACCACTACCAAATGGTGAATGTGTCATGGCCGCTGAGCCTAATAGATTACACAAGTGTCTTGTAAGTATTGACAATCTGTGTTGTGTGTTGTTGTGCTTTTCCAGATAATTATATGTGTAGGTCGTATGTTGTTGTACCTTTCTTATCAAAAGCTTGGCACGACACAACACGTGGCACATTACATAAATAATTATACTGTGTCGAGTCGTGGCGTGCTGGCACATATGAACACTTATTTTATGTTCTTAAAATTAAATATTTTTTCGTTTTTACGTGACACATTATTTAATAAATTTATAAAATATTAACATTACAATTCACCAAAGTAATTGAAATTGTTACATATAATGGTACATAATACTTTAAAATTAGATACTTAAAAATAAGTTTAGAATTGATTTTACCTTATTATGTTATATATATATCATTATTTTATTTGATTTTAAAGTAAACATAGAAAATTATATTGTAGCAACTTCGATTTTATCTATTAAGAGGTTAGTTAATTACCTATTGGATTCAAATATGATATGTATTTTTTATAGAAATTAGTCAACATATCAGTAAAAAAAATAATCAACAACATGGTATAATAAAGATTGTGAAATATACATGAAACATAACGTGTTTTACATGTGATGTGTCGTGTATTTTTAGCATGTGTTGTGCTTCTTAGCATGGCTTATTGTGTTATGCGTATGTCTACAAATGTCACGTGATATATTATATCAAATGTACTTATTAGGTTGACAAAATGCAATATATGAAGTAAGCGTGATATCATGTTGTACCAAATTGTTATGATCTATCGTGATATGCCTAAATTTTAACATGATGTATCAGTACGGCCCGATTTACACCTCTACGTAGGATGATATTATCCTTGTTTATTGATACAAAAACTTGGTAATCAGTTATTTATTTGGTCCAAGTTAGTTGTTCTAATCAGTTCTAACCTCCTCAGTCTAAGTTATTTGATTTTGATCTCTATACAAGGAAAAAACTTACAATTTGCCCTATCTATTTTATGTTACTATTACAAGAAAATCTTATACGATCTAGTGATTCATGAAAAACGGTGGCTCAAATTAAAACAACACAAGCTTGCGACATACACCAAACTGTCCAAAATAGCATAGAAGAGGGAGACGAGAAAACTGACCACTAGCTTCAACCAAATAAAACGAGAAAATGCAGCATATAGAAAGTAAAATTAAATGAGAAACCAAATCTCAATCTCTATTATAATATATTTATATATTTTAGAAATGGAAACCAAATATCAATAGGGAAATGATTTTCCTTCACTCGTTAACCCCTCTTACCCTCTCACGATATATGCATTTGAGGTAGGGAACATGGGTATAGGGGTATTTCCTACCCATAAGACTTGTTCCCCCTATGTAAAGGATAAGGATTCTTTATAGAATATGGTTTAGATATAGATATCTCCAATTTAATGCTTAGAGAATCTCCAATAGGATGTGTAAATTTTATTTTTCATCATATATGGGAATAAGATATGTAAATTTTATTTTCATCACATATGAAATTCTAGAATCTCATTTAAGATAAATTCATTCCCAACAGGTTTTCAAGAAAATCTTAACTAGATTTCCGAAATAATTTTTATATTCTATTTTTTATTATTTTTTAATAATTATTTAAAATAAAATTAAACAGTTAAAATTTTATCATTTAAAATATTCTAAATGTTAAATTCTTATATTATTGGAGATAATTTATTAGCTATGTGTTTCTTTACTACGTGTGTAAACCTTTTTAAGTCAAAGTATTAATAAATTTTCACGTATAATTTTTATGACCGGAGATGCTCTTAAAATGTGGATTGCTAGTTTTATACACCAACTTAAATCGCTTGTGCTTGACCTTCGTTCGTTACTGTAAGTTATCTTCTGACAAGATATGTTACATTGGAGCTTGAACTAAAAGGCGATTTTTTTCTTGTTTTATGTGTTATAATTTTGTGGTAGATAGTAATTAAAGTACTAGTTTGTGTTTTACTTTTTTGTAGGTCAAAGAAATTTATGTGTTAAGAAAAGGTTGGACTCCGAGGGAAGGTGTTTATGCTTAAACAAGTTCAATAACAGTAAAGTAGAAAATCTAGTTTACAGATATTTAAAGTTAGGTTTATTTCCTACTTTTTCACTACGAAACGGTTTAAAAAATATTATACGACCATCTTACACAAATGTGCCCTTGAACAGGGATGGAGCCACAGGTGAGGTGGGTGATCCCTGGGCCTATCCAATTCTTTAAGTTTTTATTAAATAAAATTTGATATAAAAAACTAAGGTGAACAAATTTTTTATATAAAAAATCCTCTCATATTATCTTTTATAAATAAAAATTATTTTAATTAAAAATGAAATTAAAACCCCATTTCTCTTAATAATGATTAAATTTAGTTTTTAGTATTTTTCAATATACCCGAGTTTCCCTTCCCTATATAACTTAGGTGTTGTAATTTTATGACGTTTTTCTTCTTTTTCTTCTTCTTCTTCTTCTTCTCCCCACCACCATCACCAACAACAACAATACTTCCTCCGCCACCATCACCAGCAGCGACAGTACCTTCTCTGTCACAACAACACCTTCGTATCCTTCACCAACACCTCTCTTCTTCTTCTTCTCCTCCCCACCACCATCACCAGTAGCAACAATACCTCCTCCGCCATCATCACCAGCAGCAACAGTACCTCCTGCGCCACAACAACACCTTCGTATCCTTCACCAACACCTCTCTTCTTCTTCTTCTCCTCCCCACCACCATCACCAGCAGCAACAATACCTCCTCCGCCACCATCACCAGCAGCAACAGTACCTCCTCCGCCACAACAACACCTTTGTATCCTTCACCAACAACACCTCCTCCTTCCCCATCGTTTTCTCCTCGTTATTGTTTCTCCTCCACCACTATATGTCCAAATCCACCACCAACAACACCTCTTCTTCCTCCTTCTATCCTCTACAAACATCACCAACACCTCCAGATAATCATCGTCGAAAATCATCAACAAAATATAATGATACATCATCATTGTCGAAATTAGGGTTTTTTGTTGGTGAAACGTCAGGAAAATGATGAAACCTTTTTTGGTTCCATCGTTTTTTTTCATCTCTGATATGATGGAACCTTTTTTGATTCCATCGTTTTTTTTATCTGTAATTTTTTTTTGAACGAAGAAAATGATGGAACCTTTTTTGGTTCCATCGTTTTTTTTCATCTGGAATTTTACTGAACCAAAAAAGATGATGGAACCTTTTTTGGTTCCATCATTTTTTTTCATCTGGAATTTTATTGAACGAAGAAAATGATCAAGAAAATGATGGAACCTTTTTTGGTTCCATCGTTTTTTTTCATCTGGAATTTTATTGAACGAAGAAAATGATTAAGAAAATGATGAAAGCTTTTTTGATTTCATAGTTTGTTTTCTTCTGGAATAAGATGAAACAAAAATAAATGATGAAACCTTTTCTGGTTTCATCGTTTTTTTCATCTGTAGTAAGATGAAATAAAAAAAAATGATGAAACCCTTTTTGGTTTCATAGTTTTTTTTCATCTGTAATAAGATGAAACATAATAAGATGAAACCAATTTCGGTTCCATTAAAATAGTCATTAAGTGAAAAATACAAACAGAGTTGGTTTCAAGCATACAGTAAAAATGATGAAACCAATTTCGGTTTCATTAAAATAGATATTAAGTGAAAAACACCAGCGTAGTTTGTTTTCAAGCACCAACAGTGAAAATGATGAAACCAAAACGAAACATAATTGAATTCATGAATAAATAAGGGTGAAAAACAAATGGAATTGAAGCTTTCTATCTTTGAACCTAAGTATGAAAGATTGACTTCGAAACAGATGAAACCTAAACCTAACAGATGATGAAACCATTTTTAATTTTGATCTGTGATTTTGTTTTGATTTTAGGTTGAAATTGTTACTGATGATGATGAACAACAGTTTCGTCAATATTTTGAAATTGTTTTGATTCTGATTTCTACTTGTAGATGATGCAGATGAGGATGATAAAGTTATTGATGATGAAGATGAAGACGAGGATGATGAAGCTACTGATGATGAAGATGAAGACGAGGATGATGAAGCTACTGACGATGAAGATGAAAACGAGGAAAAAATTCCGTAAGATGAAGGGGGAAAAAATAATGTTAGAATTAAATGAGATGGAAGGGTTTTTAAGGAAGGGTATTCTGGACAGTTGGGTTTTAATAGGTTTTTTTGTGCCAAATTTCTTTTGTTGGATTTTTTTTAGTTGGATAATGACCCCTCTGGGCTTATAACTCACGGCCTGTTTATTAAAAGATAATTTATCACAATTATAAGTGTTATTAAATTGTTTTATCACGTGTATTAATGTTACAATTTTTTTTGAGAAATATGTTACTAAATAGTTTGTATCCAATGTATATAATTGTTAAGAAAAATAATTTTTAATTAATCGTCAATTTATGACTATATTTCATTAACTAACTATACTAATATACCCGTCCAATCAAAAACTCTGGCTCTATTACTGCCTTTGAATTTGATGATGGAAGCTTCAGAGATACTTGTGATGTACTTCACCAAATCTTGCTGCACCATTAACCTCAAAGATCAAGAATGGAATCGTAGATCGGAAAATGTTATATGTTTTATGTTTCTTTCTTCTAATATTGTCAACTTTACATGTAAAACGCAATGATATTAAATTCTTAAATAATAAATTACATTCTACAAAATTTTGAATATAACTTATCACTTCGATATCCTTGGGACATCTCTTTCCCCATTACCTTGGATGAGAATAATCCAGTAGCTCTCAAAACTAAATTTATCTGTCCTGAAGGCACGTTCCAACAAAACTCATCTACTATTTGGTTCCAGTCCTGCCACAGAGTTTT
>JAJJMC010030979.1:128579-167350 GCA_023531435.1 Papaver californicum | reverse complement strand
TGATTATGCCCATTTAGGATAGTGGGATGAATAGTGTCCTTGTAGCCGCTAAAAGTCTAAATCAATTCCTTTTTTAAACTACCCTATTTCCCTTACATTAAATAAAATCTAATTTGCTTCTAAATAACTAAATAATATTTTATTATATATTTTTTGTTTGCTAGTACTAGGAACAGCACCCCTCTCTCGTTATGTATTTGTTGAAGAACACATGATCAAAATCGGCTGAAATCGTTAAATAAAATGCTAAATATTCTCTGACTTTTTATCACCGAGAATAGGTAGAATAAATTACATAGCCGTTTTTCCACATTCGATTGGGAGTCGAAGAATATCTGGCTAATTCTAAGTTTACTTTTAAATATTGGATTGGACGATGAAAATCTACAAGAAAATTTAAGAACACTTTACAAATTCTTAAACAAAATATGGCGCAAAAATTATAATAGAATCGTCTAGGTCTAACATTCAATCTAGCCACACAAAACTACAGTCGGCTAGGTCCGATTGAGATTTTAACCTAGTAGATTCTAATACTTTTATGTAATAAGTATGTAAATTTGAACAACTAGAATTGGCTAGGTTTTATTTTCAACGTGGACAATTTTTGTACTTTACATTTGAAACCTATTATAATCAATATAAGCACAGCCAATCGTGAATGACGTCTTTCATTTTAAGTTTTCAGAAAGTTGATTAATTTTGTTTTTTACATATAATTTGGTTAAACTACTACCAACCTGACCGATTCTGAATGATAATCCTGACCATTAAGTAAAATATATGGATAAGGATAGTGTGTTTACTTTCAACTGACCCTATTTTGTTTCAACAGTCCCTAAAACTGCTCAAGTTTAGTTCCAGCGAGAGCTCAAACCTAGAGCTCTCAACCAATTCTGCCAAAAAGTTCTAAGCTTTAACACTACTACTGGTATCTAATAGATCTAGCCGTTTTATAGACTTCCTGTACTTAAAGCATATATTCAGCAGTCTGCACATTACCCAACACTTGCGATTCTGCAATGACCGTAACAGTTAGTATTTGTTAATTGGACTTGATCCATATAAGATAACACTACGATAGGAAAGTTCTTTTGATCAGAAAATATTAATACAGCAAATAGTAGCCTCGGTCTAAAAAATTGTCAGGTCAATATTACCATTTAGTTAAAAAAAGTTCTGATACTCCTTGAGCCTGCTATGCATTGATTCACCTTCAGTATGTTGATCCAAATCTGATAAAATCAGAGGCCTTGACGTAATGATAGTAATGTATATTCGATAAAACCGCCTTCAAGTAATGACCCTGCAATAAATTTAATTTGATAATATTCGAAACACAAAACAAATATCCGTCCTTTATTTACATACCAGAAGCTAAGAAGCTCAGTACAACTATAAACCACATTAAACCCATAATGCATCAAATAAAGAGACACCAGCTGAAATGATATGGGTTCCTGCAGATGTGACAAACATAAGCTCTATTTGATATAGCAGGCATTTTTCGCTTCAAGGAATTCCTAGTAAGCTGACTAACTAACTTGATAACTTAATATATTTACTCGTAATAACGTACTTACCGTTCTTAACAGTTCTCAAAATCGAACACAAAAACTCCATCATCCATCAGATCAGATTGAGAGGAAACAAAGTCTGACTGTGATGGCACTGCATCATTTGAAGCAGTGCCCAAAACTGACTGATTTGCAAGAGAATCAAACCAGTTATCTAAGTCTGATTGACCAGTAGGATTCACGTTTATTTCATGAGGAGAGCCGTAGAAAGGATCTGTATTATCATCAGGTAAAGGCGGGACTGAGGTTGGCTGCAGACCTGGAATTTGAGAAACCTCTGCCATGGGAATTGTGTCCACTGTTGGCGGTGTTTCCATAAACCAATTAAAATTGTATTCTGAAGGGATTGGATTCATGACATTAGACACAGGAGTCTCAAGCGGATACAGATGCTGCATGTTACTACTGGGTTCAGAATTATACAAAGCATCTGCAGAATTGCCAGTTATGGTTGAGCTTGGTTGGGATAGGTTCTTATAGGCGTGATCCCCTACGGAGTCAATGGCCCCAAAGGAGTTCTGACTTCTTTGATTATGATAATTCAGACCTTGAACTTTTACTGAAGGCTGGTGGATCCTCTTTGCCTGTGATTTTTGTGCCGGATCATTGTAATGAACCGAAGAACTGTGGGAAAATCGGTGCTTGGGTAAAGCACCAACACCGACAGACCCCACCCTTTTAAAATTTGTATGTGGATGTGGGCCTAAAGCAACACCAACTCTGTCTCTATCTCTTCTGGCAATGTTGTTATTACTTGTACCACCACCCGATATTAGGGGTGACCTACTGCTAATGTGATCATGGTATCTATTTCTGCTCAAGGGGACTGATGCTACCGCGATGTTTGTAGTTCTCCGATTGATGATATTAGGGACACCAAAGTTGGAATTGGGTAAACAAGGTCGAACTGTAGCTGATGAGACTGAGTGTGGTAGAAAAGAACTATTACCCATAGGTTGAGTAATCGGGAATGTTGGAGCGGATTTGTAAGAGGCTACATGGGGCTTTGATGAAGTTGTCCCAGGAAGTTTCTGCATTGCTAGATTCGCTTTAAGCTTGAAGCATTTCCTCTGAGCTTTCCATATTTCCTCCTTATCAGAGGCATGGCAATGGTCATTTTTGGAGAGACCAGTGCCCCAATATTTGCATGGAGCACGTAAGTCACAAACATAACAATGGCACTGCATGCAAGGTTTTCCCAAATTTTATAACAATGGAAGTAGAAGAATAGATGTAATTAAGTAACAAATATAATAAAGTACAGCTATTTTACGGGAGTGAGTGATCTTACCAGGTCACAATACTTATCATGTGGCACAGTGCGGAAAGGAAATGTTGCACACTGTTCTCGTGAGTGAGGATAATCTCTGCATGCTACCTGGCAATAAATAGCAAAATGGGAAAGTAGAAAATTTCAGCTAATGCCCTAAACATAAGAGTTTAATCCCAAACCTATCAAGATAAGTGGATCAAAATCCTTAGTAAATTAAGTGGATATATAAGTATAGTATCAGCTGACTCCAAAATAATTGAAGACAACTGTACCACAAACATTCAAGACACAACAATTATATGAACACTATTCCTTTTAACCTAAACATGTTAGAAACAGCATAACGCTAACATCAAAGGCAATAAAACCTTTGTAACTCTCTAATGTTGAAGCTCAACAGTGTACTTTAGCATCTTAATCTCTAAATTGCCAAATGTCTCACCTTTCTCTCTTTCCGGTTGGCCCGGCTGTGTCCAAAATAAGAAATGAGTAACCAGTCATGATTTCAAGCCAGGAGGACATCAACTAGGAAGCTTCACTTCAAATCCCTAGAGACGATAGAAAAAAATACTAAGGCTTGGAAGTGAGTCTTCACATCAATCTCTCTGACGATCATTCTATTCAATAAAGCTTCACACCTGGATTATTCCCATAGAGCTCAAACTGCTTGGTCTGACCATATCCCTCATCAGAGAGTAACCAACATCCACTCTGTGGAATAAGTTTGGCTTGAAAATATCCATGCATTAACCTCCTTAATGAGACAACACATATGGAAAACCGGACAGGGACAGGCACATAACAGGATTCTAAGTGTAATTTGTTCTTAGATAGTTAGCATAAGACATTTTGGAGCCTATATTTCGCGAAAGAGAGTTTAAGAATTTAAATCCATGACTAGAAACTCATGACAACCCACAAGAGGATGGGTGAGTCGATGGATTGGCGTGATGGTAGTGAGGGAGGAAGGGAGCATATGCCTTGTCCAAAATAAGCTTTTAGGGAATAGGAGCGGCAGCAAAAGGACACTGAGTTAGTTGGTCATTAGAGGTGCCATCTGCCAAGGAGATGCCGTTATGTGTAGGTAATAATGCATTTTTGTTGTGAATAAATTAAGGACCTATTATACTATGGGCGATATAATTTCCACGGCTTTTACATCAACACCAGATAATTTTCCAATATCCCTATCCTTCCAGGAAATATGCCTGGAATGAAATATCATGTATTGCTAATGACAATCATCTAAATGACACCTCCCCAATTAAAGATGCAGAAGGTTGTGCACGATCTTATAGTCTAAGTTATGCCTCAAAGACAAGAACACTTTCGCACAATACCTACACGTTCCGCTCGTACTTGCATCACAAATGCATCATATTCTTACAAGTTTACTAAACACCAAAATCAACACACTTATAATGAGTTAAAAGAGGATGATAAAACAACTAAAAACTTACCTGCCCTTTTTCGCTAACAACAAGCAACTCATCTGATTCATTCTCCTTACTCTCATTCTCAACAGCAACTGGATTTTCAGGATCTTCATCCAATATCAAACAATCATCATCATCATCATCATCATTTCCAATTACACCAGGTTTCTTCAAATCGGACGTCTTCTTATTATTATTATTAAGACTCTCTCTCAGCTTATTAGAACCACATGAAACCTCACTAACAAATACAACATCATCAGAAGAGTCATCATTCTTAATACTTTCAGCAGAATCAAGTAATTCTGATAGCCAATCAATCTGATCATCCACAATTTCCTTCCTTCCCTCTTGAACTACTCCATTATCTTCTTCTTCATCATCGGAACTGATGTCAAAGATGATTGGCTCTTGACTCATAACTTCTAGAAACAAATACTTCTCCTAAAAAATACTTAAACTTTTACATGGGGTTTCCACAAATCTCTATCAGATAAAAGAGGTTCTCTTCATAAACAACATAGAAAGATTAATTTTAGCTATAATAATTTTTTTGCTGGCTAGAAAAAAGTTTGTAAAACCAGACAAATAATGAATAGCATCGGCTGATTGACGAAACCCTAACTTGAAAATAGGAACGAGGTTTTTCGGAAATAAGGGTTTTTTTTTAGAGCATCCCATCAGTCTCCCGTCCTCCCTTATTTTCCCCAAATAAGTTCTTCAAGGTGTTGTCAATGGAGTCGATAGACTTGGGTTTATTTTAGTTTTGGACTAGTTGGACATTTGGGCTCGATCAGTAAGCCCTTGTCTTCCGATGTTCTGATTAGGCTGACTGACCACTACGGAGACTTTCACCACCCTTTCGTTACATACCCTACGAGGTTTCAATGGAAATTGTTTTTATAGTTAGTCCTGATTTAGTAAGGTGAGGTTTGCCCCACAACATCCGATCTAAAAGGATGTACCTAAATTAATAAGAAAAAGTGTTTAATAATCCAATCAATCAAACTTAAACATAATAATATTTACCGACTAATTAAAAAGAAAGTTTCGATCATCGTTAAATATATGAACACCTATTAATATGGTGAGTTTATTTTACTTTATCTTTAATATTGTTGATGTTACATCTGTAAACGTGAGTCTGTTAGTTCTGTCTATGATTTTTGTGAAGATTGGGCTAAATCATTTAGCGTTCTAGGTACTAAACCATTTAGCTTTTTATGTTTAAGAGCTGGATCTCCAACGGTGGGCCAATTATAAAAAATATAATCAATGGATATAAAAGTGGAGAGCCAGTTGGCTTAGCTTGTTCCATACACATGTGAATATACAAGTGAATTCTTAGAAAAGTGATTCAATTTCCTTCGACCAAACGCGTTATCATCTGGTAACTCGAATTCTACAGAAATTTATCTGTAATTACTAGGACTTAACCGATGCCGTAACGGCACAAATATAGATATTTGTCGAGATATATATTCGAAACACCAACTAAGCACTGAACAACACCATTGTCGTTTATATTGGAGACCTTCTCAGATAACGGCTTTCTCAATCTCGTGTTGCTTCTTAGGTCATTTTCTCCTCAATTTCCATGGATCAAATCTTGAGTAATCTTATTCCCTTCCTTACTATTAGAACCGTTGTTATTATTCCGCCCTTCAAAATTTATTGTCGCACTCACCAAAGGCTTCCCAGCTTCATTTTGTAAAACCAAACCTCAGCAGCAGTGTTGATCCATGTTCCTCTTGATGCATGAAATTTTTTGTTTCAACAAACCTTGACCATGTAAAACAAAATTGAAAACTATTTTGCTCACTACCAAGAACACCTCAAGATCATAATAAGGTGATATAGGATGAAATCAAGACCCTGAGAATTGACATACCACCACATTCATCATAATCAAAAATTCACAAGGGACAACTGAATAAATATACTCTTTTAGAGCATCCAAAGTGGGACGACTAGACCATCCGACTAAAGAGTAAAAATTATACTCTTTACTCTGCCTGAAACGTAACGGTGAGGGAGTAACATTTAATCGGGTGGTTGTCTAAGCTAGCGCCTGGCGTTGGACGCGCGGCTAGGTTTACGTCTAGTTTTACGGCGTGCGCCTGTGGAAACGCTTGGGTGGGACGGACACTGGATGAACGTTCGGTGGGAGGCGTAACCCGAATAATGATAGACGCACGCTTAGCGGCACGCCCCATTTACAGACGTGTGTGTAGGCAAACGCCTGATGGGGCGTGAAACTAGCTATACGCCCCATTTATATAGTCACATACATGACAAAGAAATGGCTTAGTTTTTTAAACGTTGGTTTGGTTATACTTGATTGTAATTTGCATACTTGATTGTAATTTGTATTATGGATGTTATAATGCAAGTCAAACGTATGTCTAGCCACACGTTGGTTTGGTTGTAATTTGCTCGATGTAATTTGCATTAGATGTTATACTTGATTGTAATTTGCATTGAGCGTATGTCTAGCCACACGCCCAAGTTAAACGTTGGTTTGGTTAACGCCTGGAGATCGAGCGTGCATCTGGCGTTACGCTTGATTGGACGTTCTCTTGGGTGAACGCCTGATGGGGAGGAGTTCTGGTTTACGCCCGTCTGATGAGACGCACATCTAGTTAAACGCCTGGAACCAGACGGAGAGACAGCGTTATGCATGGAACGAGACGTACGGCTAGGATAACGCTCCACTATAATTGGGTTTGGTCCAGTTCTGGGATCAAATTTAATCCCCAACAGTAAAAAATCCGGACCAAACACCATATTTACTCGCCCCACTGTGGTTCAATTTGGACGGACCAAAGACCAAATTTGGGTTTAGTCCGTCCTTTGCTCGCACCACTTTGGGTGATCTTAGAAGGCAAATGATGGCTCATGTTACTTATCTTGTTTTATTTAACAGTTCGAACAGTTCCTAGCATTCATAATTAAAACACAATAAATAGATCCAACAACAAATAAGCTAGAAACTCAACAACTTAATATTTATACACTGCACATTCACAATAAAAAACAGAAGAAAGATATTTCAAAATAAAAAATCTAAGAAAAGTTTACGAATTTATCCTAGGCTCTTTATGATACTACATACTGAACAACCAATAAGTATCATGCTTCATTAACCACAAAAGTTCATTCATCTCTCTTTCCAAGTCTCCCTTATCATTCTTGGTTGTTGTTGCAGAGTCTAAGGCATGTTCTGTATGTGTTCTAAACATCCAATCCATCTCTATTGTGTAACTACCGTAGCACAGTTCCATATAAAGAAAGAAATGTTACATCATTAGGTTAGATGATCTTTAATTGAAGTTGACAACTCTGAAAGAAATGCTATATCCAATCGATCTAAATTCTTGTGACCATTGAGACGTGTGGTATATTGTGTGATAACCAGCGCCCATCACATGCCATATTTTTCCATGTACGCAATCGTGAATATTAGACATCCATACCGCCTCGACGAATAATAAATGGATATGACATAAAATAGGTTGGAATAGGGAATAGTGCTATCACATGGAGAATTGGTTGTAGCATTCCGTCCAAAGGGTGAAACGACAGACCTGACAGCACCAAGCACACACACACAAATAAAAGAAAAAAAAAGTAAACGATATCACTCGTTTTCTGCATCATGACGAGCCACAAAAGATGGAATTCACTTGAATCACAAACCAATTTAAGATATGCCTTGTTAAGAGGTGGAGGTCCATAAGAAGCAACCTAAAACAGAAAAGTAACCATCTTAATGCAGTCTCAAGGTCATTTGCTTTGTGTGCTCTTAGAAGAACGAAAGAGGTCGATTGTGAAAGACTTAACTCAACGTACTGTGTCAAGAAAATTAAATAGAATACACAAAGCACTCAAATATGAAGTGGGGATAAATAATTTCCAAAAACACACATCGTCTAAACACACAAAGGCACCACATCCTACAAAACAAACATAGAAAAAGAAAAATAAAAATTAATAGAAAATTTCAAAGCAGATATTACAAAATAAACTAATACCTTTTCAAGTTAGAAATTTGGTTTTTAACGGCAGATCATAGTTTTGGACCGACTGTTATGAACAATTACCGTAAGACAGTACTTTTTGTGTCATTCCCTAACAGTCTACAAACATTCCCAGTTAGAGCACTCAAAGAAATATCCTCTATGGATTCCACAAAATCGTTAGAAGAAAAGAATGATATCTAATTCTTTATCTGTTACTTTAAAAGAAAGATAGAGCTTTTTTTCATCACCACCCGGGATAAATGGTTCACTAAACCAGGTGATAAGGAGTAGAATTTCATGAGCAATAGAATATCTCTCACTTTGGAGTTTTCAATGTAACATCTCACATCTTATACCCGTCACTTGAACTATCTATTAACTCAGCAATATTAGTTTTCTTATATCCAACTGTCTCGTCTATTCTCCCGGCAATTGGCACGATTAACTCCCTGCACAACATAATTAGAAACAAATGTACATATATTACTAAAATCCATAGTAAAAAATTTAACATTTGCTTGTTTAAGAAACATTGCGATAAGAATTGATCAATATTCACCATCTAAAGTGGAATGCAAAATTCAAGAGACATTACAACAAAAAAACTGATGTTTTGTGAGATCAAAGATAGAAGAGCTTACTTTTCCTCTTTAGCCAACAAATTAGAAGCGAAAAGGTATAAACTGCAGAAGGTCACCGAGACAACAACAATCAAGATGTTACAATTTCATGTGACTGGTCGTTTTAGAAAAGTCGTAAAAATAGTTCGTCCGCTGAGACTTATGAAAATTCGTTTTAGACCTTATGATTTAAACTAGCAATTTGTAGAAGATTGTAACAATATTGGGAGAAACTGGAACTCATGATTCCACCAAAATCACTTCTAAATGATTTCTACAATGATTCTTAACAATTATATCTCTTTCATTGACTCTGTTTCTTTGCTAAAAGTAGATTTCTAAAACATTAACTGTAAATCGTAAGCATGACACATCAAAAGCTCTTAAGCCTAGCATACACCATCAAACAAAATCACAATTAATTAGAAAAAATCATAAATCAATATAAAACCAATGCAAAAGTCATAAAGAATCAAAAATAGTTACCATTCATTCATAAAATATGGCTTCTTCCATAGTCCCAGTGACTGGGTTTAGCTCATCATGCCCAAAACACGCTCAAAAGATTGATACATGGCTCAAAAGTGTTGAAAAAGAAGAAAAGAATCAAAAATATATAAAACAGGGCAACTGCAACAATTTTAAGTGTTGCAGACGAACTCTTACATAGTGTGGTCACGGTTCTGGATTGTTCTGTGTTGCTAAAGAAATTGAAATAAACGATAGCTTTCTTAAACCTTATCTGTGACTGTTCTCTTCTGTAGCTTCTGGTCTTCTTCTTCCTTCTCCACGAGCATAGAGATTTTCTCTTTGAATTTTTCCCGACCTCTCAACTTTTCTTTTTCTTCGATCTCCCTAATATGCTTTCCTTAACCGATAAGGACCCAAAAATCCAACCAAAACTAATTCCAAATCTTGTTTATCCAAAACAGAGAATGAAACTCTTTTTCGGTGTGAACTCGACTTTTCACCCATTTTTCCTGGCAAGAAACCCTCCAGTTGACGTGTTTTAGTCGTGTCTTCATGTTGTGATGTCCAACAACTCTTTAAATCAATTTCAACCAAATCAGGGAACTCTTCACGCGAAAAGAATTGTTTCCCGCCATTTTTGGTTTTTAAAACAAAGAGAATTGAGTGCCCTTGTCCAACAGTGGGGTGTATTTAATAACATGTTGGGTGCCTTTATCACTTTTTGAGCTGATTTTTCCACAAATGTTTATTTCCCAAATACACCTACAAACACATAAAATAACACAATTAGTACCAAATTGAGCATTAGTAAAATAAATAATTTAGAACAATTTAAACACAAAATATGTCTATCAAATACCCTCAAACTTATTATTTGATAGTCCTCAAGCAAATCTAATCTAGAAAATAAAAATCTAACTCACTTTCATAGGCGACTACACTTAGCACGTGCAGCTAGCCGTTAAACTCCTAGGTGGCCCTAGAAGACGAGTGTTATCTCGTGAGGGTTTACAAGAGGTATACCCACAAAATCTTTACTCCAAATTTTAGCTACTTGTGAACGATTGAGGGTAAACACTAAACATGCTATTTAGTTGGATACCAAATTCTTCGGTTATGGGAATCATTAGCCTATATGGATCCAATTGTTATACACAAATTTTCACTCAGCATACTAAAATTTATACAAGAGTTCAAAACTATACTTAGATAGTCGTTCAACCACGATACTCATAATCTATCAAATTTAATCACATGAATAGATTTAGAAGATGGATATAAATATGATGAAGTTTGCACATGTTGACTAAGATGAACGGTGTTACTCATATCTGTATAAAGGTCAACGCCAGGATGAATCCTAATGGGTTGAGATACGCTCCCACAATTTTTAATCCTTATACTAATATCGACTTAGCTGATATATACAAGGGACCCAGCGGTCGATTTTATGAAAATAAAACAATTATTTACTTTTTTATTTTTTTTATTTTTTTTGGTCTGAATAATGGTCTCAATAATACAATAATGGGGCTTGATATCAAACACTCTATTTCATCCTGGCGGCAATAACAAGACGATATTAATGCCCCACCAAATCACTTAGAGAAACACAAAAAATTGCAAAAATAAAAACAGAAGGTGATATGGCGAGATAGACTCCGAGATGTGGTGACAACTATCATGTTATTTTTTAACACCTGAGCTTGGAGTCCTTTTATGAATAGACCATTTAGATGGGCACACCAATTCCTATAGAAAAAGAGCTAAGTTTTCATCTACCTAGAACAGTTAGTGTCATCCTGAATTGTTCACAAGCTTTTAGAATTTGGAGTTTCATATTATTGCACTAAAAATTTTCTCCCTTACCCCCAAACTTAAATCAAACAATGTCCTCAATGTTTTAAAGATGAATGATTAAAAACATAAACAAGGAGAAACTGTTACCAATTGAAGAAAAGAGATAAGGAAGGATATTACCGTGTCACAAGAGCATGGGTTACCTCCTAAGAAGTGCTAAGTTTAAAGTCTTCAGCAAGACTAAGAAAGAATTAGTCACCTTATAAAATCATATAGCAACAGACGGAACAATTGTGGGTCATCTGAATCAAATAGTGATATCCCAAATAAAAGAAAACTGCAACAGGCCAAGAAAATGAACAAACCGAGCACACCCTTATCTAGTTTTCTTTTTAAGACAACCATATTTATTTGTGGTTCAGGTTCAGGCTCTATAAAAGGGTCTAGATAAAAAAAATTCACGGGATGGATTTCCTCATTGGAAGGATCCGAAGAATCGGGTTGCAGAGTCTGGAAATACTCAACTAAGAACTTAGTAGCACACAATAATAACATGAATAATTGTGGATCCTCAAAGTTAATCAATTGGACTCACACAGTTGAACACTATGAAAATGGTGGTCATTCTTAAGAAAATGTGTTGATTTTAATCTCCTAAAGTAATTAGGCTTAGTCTCAAAACTTAATAACTGAAACATTTGAAATTCAAACGTTCCCACAATTGGTAGAAAATTTTTTGGTGGGAAAACAAATTATATCTTGGTATTATCGCCTGGGTAGACCACATCAACCAGAGGATGTGTCTCTAACAATTGAACTTCTTTTTGGACATTATTAGTTTCGGGGAAACGTGTATGAAGATAATCTTGTAAAATGATAGAGGCACAAATGTCAAGTCCCAAGTGAGGGATATTTATAAGAGTCAAAGGTAAAGTACAAGGAGAATGATAGTACCCCCAAACTTAGAATTTTCAGTGTCCTTGGATAGACTAGTCATAATTTCCCTAATTTCTAGATCGTCAGATTCCTGGAAGTGGTCAATTGCTTCTTCTAAGTTATAATCAGGTGGTGTATCCTCACTCATATTTAAAATCTCTATGAGTCTATCTTCTTTATCTAAGACTATTGTTTCTAAATCATTGGACTCCAAAACAGTATTCTCAGAATAAACCCGTTCCTCTAAACGAATATCGGCTTCAAAACAAGTAAATACTACATCGTCTAAAACAGTGGTATCTCTAGTAAAAACCTATTCCTTTTGAATAGGTGAATAATCATTAAAGTTATTAGGATTTGAACCAGAAATAACAATATCTCGTCACTATGACTACATATTTCTTCATCAACACTATAATCATCATCATAAAAATACGAAGATGGTTGAACCACTTCTAAACTTGTAGTGTTACCAATTCTAACCTCGTCCTCTTGACTAGGTGAATAACTACCAAGGGTAGCACTATATTGGCAATTAAGATCATTTTGAGCAATGCTCATTGTTTCAAAACTTTCCTTCATATTTAAGTCAAACCTATGTGTCATATCAGTTAACTGCTTGAGGGATTCTTCTAAAGGGACACTTGGATCATAAGGAGTCCTAGATTGCAACTGCTTGAGGGTATCTTCGAAAGACGAAGAGCTTTCCTTTTGCTCATTTTCTCGTTCACATGACTGGTGCGTGTACGAATAGGAATTGGGACCAATACGGTATGAGCCATAACCTTCGAAAGATTAGTGATAGTCCCAGCCATTATCCACACTATGGTCATAATAAGAATAATGTCCATTTTGAAATTTAGTCGGATATTCATTGTATTGGCTATTGTAATACCAGTTCGACATCCTAACTGGAAAAGAATTCTAAACAAGCACAAGTAAGGATGACTCGACCGAGCAAACCTATTGAATCTAGCAAACAAAAAGCATGATGGCTCCACTTAGATTGTTTTTAGACAACTTCTATTCTTCCAAAAGAAAACTAGTTACAGTTTTAGCAAACCTCTCGGGTACGATCCGAAATAGCTTAAGTCAATCGAGAGAAGCACGGTAAGCTCTAAGGAGCTTGGATAACCCTACTTCTTTGGCAAACGTTTCCTTGGGTTACAAGGTGGCACGAACCAACTTAAAATAATCTTCATGATCCTTGAGTTGAGCTAACAAAGTAATCAATACAATCCTTTCGATAGATTTTCCAAAAAGCTCGTTACCTATCGGTCTCTTTCTAGTCAAATTTTAGGTTTAGGTTCGCGTTTGGTAACGTGTTCCTAAAGCGGGCAAGAAGGATATGGTGATGAAATCCAAACCCTTATCTTGTATGGCCATTTCTTGCCCTTTACTAGAAATTAAAGTCCGTATTCAGTTTCTCAACATATATGCATACGAAGGAATACAGTAAACCCACTGGTAGGAAATTTATGGGTTGATCGAGTTTTACCTCTTGTTCCATACGGGCGATGAACCTTTGAAGTCGACTCGGGCCACTGACTCCTGTGTCAGCGTACGAACCCAAGGGGCTGAGACAATATTGTAATTGTTGTCCTTCCATGTACAGTTGATATTTAATACTACCCTTCCGTAGGGTTTAAAAATAATCTAGGAATTACTAGATAATCCAATCTAGAGGACCCGTTTAACGGGTGGTCCACCCACCCGACCCATATACTCGCTGGTCCAAAATCATGTTTTTGGACCAAATTTTGTTTTTATCTGATCCATTCACGTGCGAGTGTTATGATGTAATTTATATATATTTCATTCGTACCCACTCCTCTAAAACCAATTCAGATTCCAAAGTTTTCAGATTCGTTTTTATTCTTCTTTGTTGGTGTTTTTAGGGTTTTGTTATGAAGATCAAATTCGGTGTTCTATAATCATCTCCAACTTCATTCGTCCTAGGTAAGTTCTTAGTAAAGTGATGGTGAAGAAGAGAAGCAAGTGATGGTGAAAAAGAAGAAGTAGATCTGAGAATAGATCTAAGATGAAGAAGAAAAAAAAGAAAAATATATAAATTCATCAATTTTTGATTTTGGTTTAGACTTTTTAATCTTCTTATTCATCTGTGGGGTATGTAATATCGAATGTGTAATGTGACATATGTACTGTAGGATCATCATGAGAACTAGGTTTTCTTCCATTGATTTGGGAGTGATATCTTCTTTTATGTAGAAATTGTTCTTGTACGACTTTTCTTATTTTTCTTTTTGTTTTCATCATTTTTCTTGTTTAGATATGGGTATCTCAGTATATATCAATATGTATTAATGCTTATTCAAGCATAAATTAGGTTTTTACATATAGATATGTATTGTTTGCTGGGTTCTACTTGTTTTTGGTGACTAACAAAGGTCTTCTTCTTCTTTGTAACATAAATATTTTTCTTCTACTACTTCTTTTATTATTATTCAATTAATTCTTCTAGTTGTAACCATTTTTGTTGATGATTTCTTCAGTTTTCAGAAGAAACCAGTTTTGATATGGGTTTTTGTTGATGATTTGTTTGAATCCTCTATTTTTATTTTCTATTTTTGTATCTTAGTACATATCAATATGTATTGTTGGGTCGTACACTTTTTCCTTCAGTATATATTTTCCTTCAATACATATTTATTTGTAGTGTTGGACCAATATGTAATCTTGGATCATCTACTCTATTTTCTTCAGTACATATCAATATGTACTGTAGGATCATACATTTTTCCTATAATACCTATTTTTGTTCAGTACATACCAATATGTACTATAGGATCATACACTTTTTCCTTAAGTACATATCAATATGTATCGAAGGAAAATATGTACTGTGGGATCATACATTTTTCCTTCAATACATATTTCCCTTTAGTACATATCAATATGTATCGTGGGATCATACACTTTTTCCTTCAGTACATATCAATATGCATTACAGGATCTTCTTCTTCTTTCTTTCTTCTTTTTCTTCACTGGATCTTTAACACGGTTTTTGATTTGTTTTTGTTGATGATTGTTGATTAATATGATTTCTTCTACTATTATCTCTCTTATTTTTCTCTCAATTTTTCTTGTTGTAACCATTTTCCTTCAACTTTCAATAGAAATCAGTTCAGGTCTACTAGTGTTTGATCTATTGATTTTAGGTTTTTAATCTTGAGTCTCGATTTTCTGATTTTGTTCCTCTTTGATCTCTCTTTTTGATACGTTTTTTTTTTATGATTTTTACTTTATTTTGACTTTGATCTTTCTTTCTGTAACGAGTCACTTTTGAAATTTTCGCTTCCTAATCAGTTTTGGGTTTGATTTTTATTTTGTTTTTTATTTCAGTTTTTGAAAGTGAAAAGAAACTCGTATTGAAGACGTGGAGGACGTGGCTAGGTTCACACATGAATGTTACGGGCAATGAAGTAATTTTCTTTTTTGAAACCTTTTTTGGACCTCCGGATAAAAGGGTTTTCTCGGTGGACTATAACATAAATGGTAGACGGGTCTTTGGACCATCTAGCAAAATTCCCCAAAACTATAATAAAGTCCATAAAATGTACAAAGTCCACAAAAAATAAAATCCAAGAAGTCCAAAAATAAAAGATTACAAAAATAAAAAATCTAATACAGTTTCTAAAATTAAAAACAAATAAAACCCTAAAAATAAAATAAAATTAAAATCTTTGTCTTTCTTTTTCCGTTCTTTTCGCTTTGTCTTTAACTCCAAGGCCTTAATTAATCACCAAAATATTTGGCTCAACTTTCTTTTTGATCCAAAACCTGTAGCAGATAGATAAATACCCAAAAATGTAAAATAGAACAAAGGAATAAAATCTAAAAATAAAACTAAACCTAAAAACAAAAACAAAAAAAAAATAAATCTAAAACTCTAACCTAAAAACAAATCCTCGGCAACGGCGTTAAAAACTTGGTTGTTTTAGAAAGTGGTAAAAATAGTTCGTTCGCTGAAACTTGTGAAGATTCGTTTTAGACCTAATTATGATTTAAACTAGCAAATTTGTAAAAGATTGTAACAATATTGGGAAAAACTGGAACTCAAGATTCCACCAAAATCACTTCTGAGTGATTTCTACAATGATTCTTAACAATTATAGCTCTTTTATTGACTCTGTTGCCAAAAGTAGATTTCTAAAACGTTAACTGTAAATCGTAAGCAGGACATATCAAAAGCTCTTAAGTCCCAGCATACATCATCAAACAAAATCACAACTAATTAGTAAAAAGCATAAATCAATTTAAAACCAATGCAAAAGTCATAAAGAATCAAAAATAGTTACCATTCATTCATGAAATATGGCTTCCTCCATTGTCCTAGTGATTGGGTTTAGTTCATCATGCTCAAAACACTCCCAAAAAATTGATACATGGCTCAAAAGTGTTGAAAAAGAAGAAAAGAATGACAAAAAATTATAAAACAGAACAACTGTAACATTTTTAAGTATTGCAGATGAACTGTTACAGAGTGTGGTCACAGTTCTGGATCGTTCTGTCTTGCTAAAGAAATTGAAATAAACGACAACTTTCTTGATCCTTTATCTGCGACTGTTCTCTTCTGTAGCTTTCTGGTCTTCTTCTTCCTTTTCCACGAGCAGAGAGATTTTCTCTCTGAATTTTTCCCGACCTCCCAACTTTTCTTTTTCTTTGATCTCTCTTCTATTTATAGGTTCCTAATATGTTTTCCTTAACCGCTAAGGACCCAAAAATCCAACCAAAACTAATACCAAATCTTGTTTATCCAAAACAAGGAATGGAACTCTTTTCCGGTGTGAACTCGACTTTTCACCTATTTTTCCCGGCAAGAAACTCTCTAGTTGTCGTGTTTTAGTCGTGTCTTCATGTTGTGATGTCCAAGAACTCTTTAAATCCCAAAAACTCGATTTCAACCAAATTAGGGAACTCTTTATGCGAATAGAATTGTTTCCCCCAATTTTCGGTTTTAAAATGGGGTACCCCTATCCAACCGTGGGGTGTCTTTAATAACCTGCTGGGTGCCTTTAGTAATTTTCCAGGATGCCTTTATCACTTTTTGAGCCGATTTTTCCACAAATGTTTATTTTTCAAATACATCTACAAACACATAAAATAACACAATTATGACCAAATTGAGCACTAACAAAATAGATAATTGAGAATAATTTAGATACAAAAAGCGTTGTTGTATAACTAGCGAACTTGTTTATCTTATTATGTTCCTTAAAAACTTCCATTTTCAACTGGGTTCACATTTTTAGATGTCGACAATACTAGTCTAAAGATGCATGAGTGAAAGATCCATTTAATATATATGGATGATTTTATCTATATCATGCAATCACAAACCTTGTTTATTTTCCTATACTATTTTTTGGTAAAGTGATTCTAATTTCAGTAGCTACTCTGAAAAATTTATCAACAATTCTTTGTAATACGTGGATTTTCTAATTGTTAAGTATGTAAAATAGCTATTGAAAATAAAGTAAAATAATTACTAAAATAGAAACCGGAAATAAAGTAAGTGCAATTCGTTTGATTAAATTAGAAACTAGTACACGTCATTTTTAGAATCGACAAAAATATCATTCTTTTCTAAATGAATATTTTGTAAAATATAAACACTTTACATGTTACTCAGTTGGATATTAGTTTTACTTCCTTTCGGAGACAACTGGTATAATTACTTAACATTAATTTATAAGATAACAAGGTATCGAACCTATGGATCTACGCCTCCTTTTTTTTTTTTAGTTAGTCCTTGGATCAAGAAAGAACATAGAAATAAGAGTAAGGGTTTGCTTCGCTTCGAATGAAGAAAAAAGTTTCCGGGTCTTTCAATTAGTCAAATTTGAAACATTAGTCAAATTAGAAACAATTGCATCTTTTCGATTAATGTCCGAAAGAGCCGCCTTTGTTAGATCAATTATTGCGAAGGGCTACCTACAGCCCAGGAATAATGGAGGGAAATTCTGAAAAATATTGAGATAATGGTGAAATCAAAAATGAGTGGCAAAACCTGATAAAGTTTGGATATTTATAGTTATTAAGGAACACTTCAAGTGCACAAACAAACAATATCTTTCATACCACAATAACAACAGAGGTTGTCTAGACTCATGTAATGTATATTCAAATAAATATTTCAAAAAACCATACAGGGCGTCGAACCGTAAACTCATTACGTCAGAGATAATTGGTTCAATCAGTGATTCAGCCGGGGTCATTAGGTCAAATATATATAAAAAACTAACAAATCCATCTGAATGTTAACAACTTAAACTCAGATTAAGTAATAAGTATATGTAGTTTAATGATACAAGGGCTTATGACTGGAATGTCCCAATTTTGAGGGGTCAACTCTCATTTCTGCCCCGACGAAAAAAAATAAACAAAAATGCCTCAATCCGTTAAGTTTTCAGTTAAGTTGAGGCGTGCGAATTGGCACGTGTGAAAAAAGGCCAAAATACCCCTCACATTTCATCTTGGAAAAATGCCCTAAAAAGAGATTTATGTTACAAAAATGCCCCAAAAAGAAAAAGTTACAAAAATGCTCCAAAATGAAAAAAGTCACAGAATACTCCAAAATGAAAAAAGTAACACAAACATGAAAAGTCTTTAAACATAAGGTTATCAATATATTCAAAGCATTGTACATTCAGTAACTTATGAATTGAAAACCGGGATTACTAAAAAAGAATTCCAATATAAAAAATAGTTGATGGCCGGTTCAAAACCCAACTGGATCAATTGGTTTAGTGATTGGACTGGCCACCTAATTCAACAACTTAAAACGGTTTTGTAAAAAAATATTGGTCAACGGTGAACCAACCCATTTTTTGTACCGGTTTACCGATTGGACCGGCTAGTTTGGTGTGGTTTATAAATTCGGTTTCTTCCTTTTTCGCTTCTCGCACGCGGTATGATTTATATCGAAAATTTTGGGTTAAATATGCACCTTATATTTATGATGATTATAACTAACTGGTATAGCACATGATATAGTTTAGGTAAAGTGCACCTAACATCTAACTGGTGATGTTTTAAAGATTCAAATCTCGGACACCCCAAGATTTAAATCTCGACTAAGAGAATTAAGTACATAGGCTTTTATACCATAGGCTTTTATACCATAATCAAGAGATATAAGGGCATAATTGCGTGAAATTATTTTGGAGAGTTTATTTGGTTTCAAATATATTCTAAACTAAAGTCTTATAGAAGCTAGTTTTTGTAGCAGTTTAATACAACATGTGTTTTAAGCTGGAAGAGGTCCGAGGATTATTCTGTTTTATATTTTCTCTGGTTAACAAAATATATGGTGTCTTGCTTTAATTTTAATTTTCACATTATACTTATTTTATCTTTATAATTAAAATTACAAAGCAGGTTATACGTTAATCAATCCTTGTGATTTAATAAATTTTTTTAGAGATTATCCAAGGATATTTACTTGTTTGCTTAATCTTTGATTGAAGTTCACACAAGAAAATTATTTATAGATTTCATAAAAAAAAAAGTTGATGATGTATTTAATACCCTTTCATTTTAAAAAAAAATTTAGTCGGTGCACTGGTTCTACTGCGTTCACAGTTAGTAACTTCTTCAATTTTTGTTGCTTTCTATCTGAACTGTAACGCCCCTTACCCTTTTTTTCCATTTTTTAGCGTTTTCCTTAACAAAAAAGTCTTAAGGAAAGTATGGTGGAGAAAGTGCATGTTTAAGGCCAATAAGATGGAGAAGAAGCGTCTCCGCACCTAGAGCATGCTCAAGTGTAAGTCGTTTAGTTACATAAAGCACGTTTATCAAGTTTTCAAGAGTTAATTCTTGGATTTTAAAATTGTAAATTACAAAGAAAGCATTATTAAAGTTGCGTTTTTTGTATGAAATGAGATGACTTAATTTTCATTAAAAAAATTCCTGAAATTAAAACTTTAGAAGGTTGCTTGAACCATCAAAGTTGGCTAGTGTATGAAGGTGACCCCACCAAGAAAGGAAGGCGCTAACAATGACTAGTGTGTTTCATAGGCATTTACTATGTATTTCATACTGCGTCTTTCTTTCTTTGTCTTAGTCACAGAGCCCATAAGTTGTCTTCCTACATATCATAGTTGGCATGTTCGTTTAAGTTTTAGTAAGACCGTTATTAATAGTATAATGATTAAAAGCGGAAAAAATTCGGTTGCTCTCATATCATTTTCGAAAGAGCATCCAATGGCTTTCGTATTGCTTGGAGGGAGCAGATAATTTAAATAGGAAACGCTCTGATATTTCCACGGAAGTATCGTATAATAACTTTGACTTCTTTGTAAAAGGAGCGATTCTAACTTCATTTATCAAGTGAGCGACTCTGACTTTTCTATAGGAAATTGGCTTTAACTTTGTTATGGAAGCTCTGACTTCTTTGTGGATAGAGCCTAATTTAGATTTTGGTTATGTACATGGGTTCATCCTTTATACCTCTCTCAAGACCACAACTCATTTTTAGGTCTAGACGGCGGGGGCTTTTATCCTTTCCGCCGCTTTGTGGATAGAGCCTAATTTAGATTTTGGTTATGTACATGGGTTTATCCTTTATGCCGCTCTCAAGACCACAACTCATTTTTAGGTCTAGACGGCGGGGGCTTTTATCCTTTCCGCCGCTTTGATTGACCATATTTTTGGGTCTTTGACATGAGCCGCCTCCCACAACCGCTTTCTCGATCATGTATTTTTGCGTCATTGATAGGAGTTTTTGCTCATTACCGCTTTCTCGACCATGTACTTTTGGGTCTTGGACAAAAGCTTTCCATTGCCTCTTTCTCGACCATGTACTTTTTAAATTTATTGGTTTAATAACCTTGTATTTTTTTATGGGTCAAAAAGACAAATAAAAATAGATATTGTTTGAATACCGAAAAATATTTAAAATACTGTTCTAATATTCAAATAGGATATTTCACCTAATTTTTTTAATTGATTTTATATTTTATTTACTAAAACACCCTTATTTTTTATCTCCCTACGTATTGTCCCTTCTTTTGAGTAAATAAGAGGAAAAAAAGTTATATAAAATTAAATAAAATTTGTTGTTCGTACAAACAAAATTATCGGGAGTTACAGAAACAAAAAAATTAGTTAGTAGAATTTATCAAACAATGGTTATTAATGCTAATAATAACCAACCTAGAAATTAAATAAGTATTATGGATGTGGTTAATGTCTTCCACTTAATTAAATCTATGTAAACGTATATATACAATCTAGCATAAGTACAATATTCCTATTCAGTCTAATGGAGTTTGTATATATGCTTTATCATAAAGAAAGGAAGTGTATAACGGTGTACAATAGACTAATAGAGGTGTCTTATACATCGAAAGAAAGGTATGTAAACAGCTGATGCAAAAAAAGAATTTTCTTTTTTTCGAACATTATACTTTTGGCTGTTAATGTATAGTCGTCTCACAAGAAAATATAAAGTGAAAACACACATATACAAGAGGATAGGATATATCTTTTGGGGTGGAATAAGGAGATAATAAAACAACTTCAATTGAATCTAAAACCAGATGAAACCAGCTTCATACAAGTTTTAAACATGGATGAAAATAAATTCAACAAAATATAAAACAGGATGAAAATAAATTTAACCAAATCTAAAGCAGGATGATACCAGTTTCATACTAATTTAAACATCCATGGAAACAATTTTAAGGCAGATTAGTCATAACTATCTTTTCAATAAAAAAATTTCTTAGTTTAAGTCACGATGCATCTAGTTTTATCCTAGCTATTTTTTCAAATAATTTTTTATATTTTAGTTTTACCCAGAATACAACCAGTTTCATTCTAGTTATTTTTCAAATAATTTTTTCTATTTTAGTTGCATTCAAAATGCAACCAGTTTCATCCTAGCTATTTTAATTCAATTTTTTTTTTTCCGAATGTACCATGAACAATGGATCTTATTTTGTAGATCTTCTAAAATCCTTTCCAAAAATATAAATTTTGTTAAAAGTGGATTATATAATTTGGAAGTTATGAATCTTTTTGCGTTTTGTTTTTTAATTAGAGAGAGAAAGAAATAAAAATAAATTATAAAGATGAAGGATATAATTGTCCAGAATTTTCGGTGTCCATTTCACTCGTCCTTAATTTTACTTGTCCATTAAAACCATTTTTAATAATATTTGGGAAATAGACCCATTTTCTCATATTTTTTGGGTCTTAAGACAAGAGTTGTCACCGACTGCTGCTCTCTCGGCTATGCATTTTTAGGTCTTGGATAGGAGTTGTCTCCCACTGCGGCTTTCGACCATGTATCTTTTGGGCCTTGAACATAAGTGTTCGGCCACTAGCGCTTTCTCGATCATATTTTTGGGTCTCGGACAGAAGTTGTCGCCCATTGCCGCTCTCTCGACCATATATTTTGGGTCTTGGACTGGGGTTGTCGCCCACTGCCGCTCTCTCGACCATGTATTTTTTAGTAGACAATTGCAAACAATTCAAGAAACACATGATATCGACGCAATGAGATTCTGGATGCTTTATGAATACTTTTGGTAAAATTACTAAGATGGTAACCTATACATACGACTAAGTGACTTGGCTTGTACTTTTTGATACTTCATGATTTTATTAACTAAACATACGAGAGATAGGTATGGAATGAAACAACATTGTTATATTCAACACAAGATAACTCATAACTTTGTAACAACAAATAAGCTCGATCATAAAAGTGTTTTAACCAAAGCATTCGTCTACTGATTCAAAAAGAAACCTTAGTTTCCCATAGTCTTACAGATAATGAGGAATCGATAATAAGACCACTACTTATATATGCGACTAGGTGATTTTTGCTTTGAGTCGAAATATATTTTGAAAGAAATAACTGCTACTATTTTGTCGCTCTAATCCCTAAAGTGGACTCCCTTAGTCCCCAGAAGATTTCAGATCCATCCTCTTATGCAATACAGGATATCTCTAAATTACTTGTAAACAGAATAAAGTCTTTTTCTAAATAAGATAATTCATCCCTCATTATTAATCGACTTTTGTCCCTAGTAGGAAAATAGCGAAAATCATTGTTATAGTTTAAGAAATCATTCACACAATGAGAACTAAGAAAACTAAAAAAGATAAATATAATTATACTTGGATATGTCGAAAGTTTTTGATAAGATTAATTAAATGGGCTTTTATAATTAAGACTATAAAAAAAATAGGATTTAGTAAAACATGGATTGACTTAATCCTCCAATGTATATCCATTACCTCTAATGCCATGCTCATAGATGAACCTTTTACTTTGTTTTTATAAAACCATCTTAAGGACTTAAGCAGGATGGCCTTGTTTATGGGATAAAAATGAGACAGCCTAATTCTATCCACATCATACCAATTTCCCCTCAAAAGAATATCCCTACGAAGTAACATGTCCTTTTTTTTATCTATATTACTCCCTCTTTTACCCCATGCTTACATGTGTTATTTTACCATATATTTACAGAAATGACATCCCTTGTTTGTTAAGATAGTTTGACCATTTAATCAAACTCCTTTGACTAGTCACAAGTCTTAACTTCTCCTACCTTTCTTATCTTAACTTCTTAATTAAATGTCCATGACTAGGTTAAATCCCAGTCATTCTTATCGAGCTTTAGTCATGGTGAGCCCATTGACCATGGACTTGGTTAATATATATTTTATGATATTAACAGACTCCTATCAGCATCCTATTTATAATATATACGGAAGGTCTCTCCAAGGTTATAAAAGAAGCTGAAGATAAGAAATTTATTCATGGGGTAAATTTTGCGAAATTATCTCTATCGATCTCACATCTTCGTTTTATGGATGACTGCTTTATTTTCATTAAAATAACAAAAAAAAAGTGTAGGAATTTGTTTAAAATGTTAGATCTCTTCGGTAGTATATCTGGTCAACTCATTAATTATGAAAAATCCAGCATTTTTTTTTAGCTAAAATGCCACTAACATATAAGTTTTCAGTGCAAAGAAAGAGAAAAAGAAAAAAGAAATATTTTTTGTCCAGAAAAAAAGACATACGGTTATTTGTTTTTCATCACAAAGACTCCTTTCCTTTGGTTGCACATCCCTATTCTGCAATAAAGAATTGAGTTCGTATAGGCATTTTGGACGCAACGATTGAAATAGCTTCTATGAAAATCATTAACATTCTTGGAGTGAGTCGAATTAAATCGGAGGATAAATATCCAGGAGTCCTGCTTTTCACTCATAAATCCAAAATAAGATGCTTTGACCCCCTGGTCGATAAACTAAAAGATAGACTCAAGAGATGGACAAGCTAATTCCTCTCCCCGGCTGGCTGGGGAGTTATGATAAAACATGCGGCAAGTACTCTGGAAACATATCAAATGTCCTATTTTTATGATTCCTATGATTCCTACAACAGTAGCTAAAAAGAAATGGATCCCCTAAGTAGGGATCTCTGATACGGAAAAACAATAGAAAACGTGAGAGGAATATGTTGGAAGTCATGGGTCCCATTTTCAAATCTAGGGAGTGTGTGGGGTATAGGAATTAAACAAACAATCTAGTAAGTTCAATAAGTCCTAGTAAAAATGGCATGGAGAATGATATACAACCCACACCTTATTTGGTTTCAGGTTCAAATACAACACAACTGCATGAACTAATCACCAGAAGAAAAAAACTCAATAACATGGATATTTTGTGTTATAGCAGGTGGATTGAGCCACTAACCTTTTTGTTGGTAATACTGATCTTAACAGATATCAATAGAACAATCACACGAACATGAGCCTTCAGTTGCAGAGTTGAAGGATTTGGAAGAAAGCAGGTCCCGGGGTGTGATGGAAGCTATGAATTGACGTATGCAATGAAGTAGAGGGTCTTCAGAATTGAAGTGGATAACAAGCTGATTACTTAACAAACCAGGCTGAAGTTTAGGCAACATAAAAAATCATCAAATATGTATATTTTTGATAATCTAAGTGATGTTTTTGGCTAATTTCAGATCTTTAATTTATATCCTCTAAGAGCATCCATAGTGGGATAACTAGACCAAAAGAGTAAATAGTAGATTTTTTGATTTTTACTCCGCCTGAAACGCAACGAAGAGGGATTAAAATTTGATCGGGAGGTTGTCTAAGCTAGCGCCTGGCGTTGGGCGCAACGACTAGGTATACGTCTGTTGAAATTTAGTTTTACGGACGTATGCCTGTGAAAACGCTTGGATGTGGTGGACGCTTGATGAACGCCCGGTGGGAGGCGGTACCCAAAAGAACGTATGATGATAGACGCATGCTTAGCGGCATGCCCCAGAGACAGGCGTATGTTTAGCCGAACGCCTGATGGGGCGTTATCCTAGCAACACTCCCGGTCAAATTTTAATCGCGCAGCTGGTACGTGTTTCAAAGAAGACGGGCGCATGCTTATGGTTACGCTTGAATCATCAGGCGCTTCCCTAGCCAAACGCGCGTCTCACCAGGCGGAGAGCTGGGTGAACGCCTGATGGGGCGGAGCAATATATGTTCGCATAGCTCCCTTCTCCTCTCCATACTTTCATTTTTCTCCTGAACACTTCCAACAGAACAGACAGACGCATTCCAATTGCTAAACCGAATTCTCCCTCCAAATCAAGCTCAACCTCTTTACAAATTTGCAAAAGCTTGAAAGATTTGATACCAACTAATCTAAGTTAGGATTATTCCAAAGCAAAGTAATAAACTCAAACTTTGATATAAATTTTAATGGATTTCATAAGTTTAGATTATGATTTATTGTAATGTTTTGTTAATTAAATTTGTATGTATATGTTTAAAGATTAAACATATGATTATGAAATAGACATATTAGGTTTTAGAAATTGTAATTTTGGAATTGGGTAAAATTCTAGGATTTATGGAAGTTGTAAATTGGGTATAAAATTGATGAGAATTTGTTGAACTGAAGTTAGAATTGATTAAGTTGTTGGTTAATTTGAGTTGGATTGTGGTTAATTTTATGATTATTGATTTGATATGATTGTTTATGAAATTTGGGAATTATGAATGTTTATGTTTTATAAATGAATGTTTGTGGAATTATAGAATTATGGAATTATGGAATTATGATGAATTTTGTAAAGTTGATGACTTGATTAGGATGATTTTGTAATTTGGATGATTTACGAATACCATTCATCATGTGTTTATCTAATTAGAGAATTACTTTTGTAATGATGAAATTAGTATTTTTGTGGATTTATGGATTAATGTAGAGTTTTATATTTGTGCATTGTGAGGATTACTCTTGATTTTGAAACTTGTATGTACCGTTTGCACAGATGTTGAGCAATGTCGCGGCGAGATTCGTTGGTCGAAAAAAGAGGAACAAGAAAGCTAAAACTGTTGAGGATCCAGAAGTAGAACCTACTACTGAAGAAATGGTCGATGTTCCTGGGTTAGCGAACTATAGTGTCGTGGAAGATGCTCAGAGTCACGCTTCGACCAATATTACATATTCAACCGATTCAAAATTCAAGTATTTACATCGTGGTTCCCTCAAATCGGTCATTCAGACCTATGCAGGTATTACAAAACACATCCCTAGGGTTAAATACATTATTGAAAAGGCAGGATGGGACCGTTTATTGACCATGGATGTAGTAGATTCGTCACATGCATTGATTGACTACATTGTTGAGCGTTTTTGGGATACCACGAACACTTTTCACTTCTCCTTTGGTGAGATGAGGTTCACACCGCTTGATTGGGTCATGTTGACAGGATTAAGTATTGGTGTTGGTAGTGGTATTCCGTATGACTCGGCGAAGTACCAATTTGAATATGTCCGGGCGCATATTTTTCCAGAAATTAAAGATAGTGAAGTTTGTAAAAGACAACATATTCTCGTGCAGTGGTTTTTAGATGCAATTACGGTTGCATTTTTGAGCACATATTTTGATCCAGGAACGTTGGTTGCGGCTAACGATGATAGCATACTTGCTGAGATAGTGGTGACAACCTTTTGTATGTATGTTTTGGGACAATTTTTCTTTTCCAATGCGAAAAACTATATTGATGCTGGATGGTTAGCTGCTTTTGAGGATCTAAATGCAGTTGGCAATTATGACTGGGGTAGTGGTGTTTTTGCGAAATTGTATTCCGGACTTGCCACATCTGGCAGGGGACAAAAGTCACTAGTCGGACCCTTCCAAATATTTGAGGTAAATTTCTTAGTTCTATTTATATTTCGTTTGAATGTTTATTTGTTGGTAATTTCTTATTTTTTTTGGTTGTATTCACATTCTAGTTTTGGAGGTACGAATATCTGGGCATATGTCGACCGAAGAACCCAACGAGTGAGAGTGAAGCAGTGTGGCCTAGAAGTTCTCGGTGGAAGGGTACAAGAAGGAAGAGTATTGATATTGTTCGGGCTAGGACTTATCTTAATCAGTTGACTGTAGATGATGTGACCTGGAAACCGTGAGATTCCGTCATCTTAGTCTTTGACACTGATATTGGACGGAAAGCATCGGAGCTCTCAGACAAAAGGGTTATATTTTCTTGGCTAGCCACTGTGAGTTGATAATTTATTTTGATAGGACTGTTTTTTATTTTCTTGGATCTTTGGTTAGGTCATTGGTTTATTTGTTGATAGTTATTTTCTTTGCACAACATAACGTGTACCTCGGAGAACGGTGTTGGAGGCAAAACCATTGTACTTTTGGCGTTCCCAACAACCCACCTACCCGTATTAGAGGGAAACGATTTGATCCCTGCAACTCAATTAGTGACGGTTGTTACATATGATTTATATATGGAGTATTGGCGATATGTAACTAACTTTCAGAAATATGCCACCAAAGTCGATTGGGAGGTTGAAACATGCGGGTATGCTGGTGACCATATTAAACACAACATCCATGAACCTGATGAACATGTACCCATTCCGCCTCAACAACAATTGGCATACGTAAGTATACAAGAAACCTTATTTTAGTATATAAAAATGTGTGAGAGTGTGATTTTTTTTCATAACAGGTCGAAGCTTATGATCTGGTTCAACAATATGTTGATTTTACGCAAGAGTTTTGTAAGTTTACGTTAAATGAAACGATGGAGAGGATGGAGTTTATCATGGAAAAAGATGAAGAAATACGGGGTCAACAAAATCACATCAACAATTTGGAGTTACAGCTGACCCATTTTCGTATGCAACAACCACAACCACAGCTTGGGTTGGCACTTTTTCTCAAACTATTCCACCACAAATGTGGAATACCATGGGTCAGGGATCATCATCAACAACGCAATCAGTTAATTACACATTGAGATCATCTTTGCCTCCTTTTATGCTACCGCGCTCGGCGCCTGGGAATCAAGATACAAATGAGTAGTCTTTCATTTGCATTGTATTGTCATTCGAACAAACATTTATTATATTTGATTAATCTTTGCTTTGTCCTTTCTATCTGCTTTGTATTGTCATCTCAAAAAGATATTTAACTTTTCCTTTGTCTTTTTATCTGCTTGGTCTTGTCATCTCAACCGACATTTCTTATGTTTGATGCGTCTATTCACCCACTTGCCTCAACTCAGTTAATTTTAAAAATACCAACAGTGTGTAGTCATATCAATACTCAAAGACTTATCTTAATGTGGAATACCATGGTTCAGAGATCATCATCAACAATGTAATCAGTTAATTACACATCGAGATCATCTTTTCCTCCTTTTATGCCCCCGTGCTCGGCGCCTAAGAATCAAGATACAGATGTGTAGTCTTTCATTTGCATTGTATTGTCATTCAAACATATATTTTTTTTCTTTGATATATATTTTATCTGATTGGAATTGTCATTTCAAAAGACTTTTCTTATCTTTTCTTTGTCTTTTACCTTCTTTCTGTTGTCATCTCCAGAGATATTTTTAATGTTTGCTTTGTCCTTTCTATCTGCTTTGTATTGTCATTTCAAAAAGATATTTAATTTTTTCTTTGTCTTTTTTTTCTGCTTGGTCTTGTCATCTCAACTGACACTTCTTATGTTTGATGCGTCTATTCACCCCACTTGCCTCAACTCAGTTAATCTTAAAAATACCAACAATATGTAGTCATATCAACACTCAAAGGCTTATCTTAATATGCTTATAAATTGAACACTCGATTATCCAATTATACAAACCAAAACTACAAACATCACCAACCAATGGCATACTATGAGAATAACAATCACTATTATGCTTCTTGTTCTTCTATTCCTCCTCCTTCTTCTTCTTCTTCTTCATCTGATGATGATGATAATAATAGTTTGTACTCATCAGACGAAGATTTAGTTGCATTGAGCTAAAATAACCAAGCAATCACTTTGGGATTGATCGTTTCAAGTATGAACTGGCCACATACTCGTATCCAAATACCAAGAGAACGTGAGGATGGTGCAAAACTTCTCTGGAAAGACTACTTTTGCAGAAACCCTACGTTTCCACATAATATTTTTCGTCGAAGATTTAGAATGCGGCGAGAATTGTTCAACCGTATTTTGGGAGATGTCGTATCAGTAAATAATTATTTTGTTCAAAAAAAAATATTGTTGGGATTCTTGGACTAACCCCTCATCAGAAAGTTACAACAGCAATACGAATGTTAGCTTATGGATGCGCGGCCGATGCAATAGATGAGTACTTACGCATTGGAGAAACCATTGTTTTGGAAACAACTCGTAGGTTTTGTAAGACGATTGTGCATTTGTATGAGAAAGAATATTTGTGCACACCAACTGAGCGCGATGTTGAACTGCTGCTTAATGAGAACAAGGAAAGGGAATTTCCAGGGATGCTGAGTAGTGTGGATTGCATGCATTGTAAATGGGATAAATGCCCATCGGCGGAATCAGGGGCTTACACTGCGTACAAAAGGAGTGAAAGTATTATGTTGGAGGCAGTGGTGTCATATGATCTCTAGTTTTGGCATGCATTTTTTGGTATGTTTGGTTCTAACAATGATATTAATATGATACCGTTCTTATATTTTTTAAAAGATTATCAACGGGAAAGAACCCCAGTGAACTTTGTTGTAGACGGACATCAATATGATATGGGATATTATCTTGGTGATGGAATATACCCAGAGATTGCTACTATTGTGATGTCAATTAAATATCCAGATTCCCAGAAAAAACATAAATTTTCAGCAATGCAAGAGGGTTGCCGAAAAGATGTAGAGTGAGGCTTTGGTGTACTGTAAAATCAATTTCCATAGTCAAGCAACCCGCAAGAATGTGGAATCCAGATGTACTTGCATATATCATGAAAACTGTTATCATTTTACATAATATGATAGTGTAGGATGAGCGTCTACCCGGTGATTGGCCACATGAATATGATCAAGGCCTCAACCATGCACCGGTAAATATTTCGAGACAACATACTGCTGAATTTTCGAGAATGAGAGTTGAGCAACGCCGACGTGCAGTACGCAACAAAGATACGCATATTCGTTTGCGAAATGACTTGATCGAACACTTATGGTCATATTTTGGTGAGGAATAACAATTTCTAAATCCTGCGGATAGGTTTTGTGGGTATATCTCTTGTAAACCCGCCCGAGACACCACTCGGCCGTTAGTGGCACCTAGGGGTTTAAAGGCTTGTTGCACATACTAAGTGCAGTCAGGATGCCTGCGAAAGTGAGTTTAGGTCTACTTTTTCGCTCTTGTATAATCAATATACTTACTATTTTGTAATGAATAAATTAACGAAAGTATCATAAATAACCAATATCACTTATTCAGAACAACAATACATCAGTTGATGCTAAGATATCTCATTTTTGGCAGGAGTCGCGGTTTCACTAAGCACGTGCAACAAGCCTTTAAACCATTAGGTGGCCCCAACGGACGAGTTATGTCTCGTGAGGGTTTACAAAGAGATATACCCACAAAAACTATAATCAAACCTTCAACGAGTGGTATGACGCCCTAGATGACGATCTAAACATCTTCGAAGAACAAGCAACACAAAAGGGTTGTATTTTTCCATCACCTTAGGATCTCAAAATGAGGTTGGTACCTGAAATCTGAACCTTTCCATCTTCTCCATTCCTCCAAAGATCTGGAAACAACTTTGTCACAGTTTCATTCGTAATTCTTCTTTTATTCACCTTAGCGGTTAAAGTTGAAAATTGTAGTACTGCCCTACCTATTTCCTGAAATCGACAAAAAAGGCCTGCTCTGTTCCGGTTATTGGGGTTACCTGTTTCATTAAAAAAGTTAGCATGGATATGTTCTAATCATTTCATGTTCATTGAACCATTCATCCGACGTTCATGACCCCTTGATGGATAATATAATATTATGTTTCGACAAAGAGATAAATCTTCCTCTATGGTAAAATGCTTTGCATTAATACTGAAATTTTCG
Organism: Papaver californicum; assembly: GCA_023531435.1. Classification (NCBI taxonomy): domain Eukaryota; kingdom Viridiplantae; phylum Streptophyta; class Magnoliopsida; order Ranunculales; family Papaveraceae; genus Papaver; species Papaver californicum. The sequence goes on along the minus strand of JAJJMC010030979.1, from coordinate 135,811 downwards.
TAAGCCATAATTATGAAAAGAAGAGATAAAAATAATCTTTGTGTTAGGTTATTTGAAATGTGAAAGGTATGGTTTCGAAATGGGAACGAAAGGGTATAAATTCATTTATAGGTATATCAAAATACAAGCCAAAATATAGTCGTTGATCAACGGTAACAAATTTCAACGGCTATCTGAGTAGGCGCTCGCTTAGACTAACGCCCCACACACAGGCGCTCTCTTTGATGCACGCCTGCAACACGTGTTTTAATAGCCAAACGCCCAATACATGCGTTAATCTAGCCGAACGCTTGATTAACAGGCGTGCTTCTGGCATTACGCCCCGTTGGACGTGCTCTTGGATGAACGCCTGATAGACACATTTATGTGTCTAATTTGCTCTCAACTTTTATAGTGTTGGAACTCATTTTGTACTAATATTCTGTTTTTATGTATTTATAGGTATTTTTGGAAAATAAACATTGTTGAAAAAATTGGCTCGAAAAAGTACTAAAGGCACCCATAAAAAGTTATAAATGCGCCCATGCCTTGGATTACGGGCACCCACACATTTTGAATTCAAACTTAAGTTTGGTGGGAGTTATTCTCTACTCTATCTGTTTGATTTAGTTAACGTAATTTTTGGAAGAGTAAGGAGAAAAATACTCTTACATTATAAGAGATAGACACCAATTAAAGTTTCAAACAAGAAATCAAAGATTCGCTCAAGTCAAAAGAAAAAAAAAGGATAGAAAATATTCAACGAGATTTTCTTCCCTATCTCAACTGATTTATGGTTATCGTGTAAGAATATTGGAGGAGCAAACAAGGACACATCGTATTATTATTGGGTTTTAACAAAGGGAAGAATATCACCAAAATCAGAACCATGCAGGAAGAAAAATGTCTGAGAATTAAAGAAGAGATGCTCCCGATATTTTGAACATTAAAACAAAGATTTGGAGAGGATTCAATGAGCTGTGGGTGTTTCCAATACAATGAGGAGCTAAACCCCATCTCTGAGAAGACGGAGGAAGCTAATTTTCCAAAGATTATGTGGTAATGTTTATTTAATTAATCTATGCAATTTATTTATGATTAATAGCCTTGGGTAAAAATTGAATTAATAATTTTCGTTAAGCAATTGTGATTTCGTTAGATGGTACATGCTTTGGCCTAGGTTTTAGATGTTCCATTCTTTTGTTATACAATTGTTCTTTCGAAAAACCTACTTGTTGCTATATTTTAGAATCAAATTAAACGTAGAATTGCATAATTATAATTATTGAATTTAATCATTTTAAAAATTGGAAATTAGTGGAATCCTAGCCTCAGTTTTCTCTCAACTTCATTATCAATTTTATTTGAGTTTTGCTATTTTTAGTCTTAGAAATTAGATTTAAAAACAACTTTTCACAAGTTCGAAAACAAACCATATTTACCACAATCTACAACCACATCAATTTTTGACGCCGCCGACGCGGAATTGTTTTTAGAATTGTTTTTAGATTTCTTTTTTAGGTTTAGTTTAATTTAGGATTTATTTTTATTCATTATTTTTTTTGTTCTTTTTTACGCGTTTGATATTTTCTATTCTTTTCAGATTTGAAGCGAACTAAAGTGAAAAGGAGAAAGTGCTATAAAAAGGAAGTAGAGCCAAAGAAGGAAAGAAAAGAGGATTCCAAAAGGAGTGAAGAAGATTTTATTTTTATTTATTTTTATTTTTATTTTGGTTTAGTTTTTAGTTTTTATTTTTAGAAACTACATTAGGGTTTGGTTATTATTTTTGTAACTATTTTAAGTATTTTTCTATTTTTCTTGTTTTTGGACTTTTGAACTTTTGACTTTTGAACATTATTATTTTTTTAAACCATACGGAAGGGTATTTAAATATAAACTGCAACAGGGAAGGACGACAATTACGATATTGTCTCGTCCCCTTGGGTTCGTACACTAACACAGGAGTTGGTGGCCCGAGTCGACTACAACCGATTCATCCCCCGTATGGTACGGGAGGTAAGACTCGATCAACCCACGAATCCTCTGCAAGTGGGTTTACTGTATTCCTTCGTATGCATATATATTGAGGAATTGAATACGGACTTATTTTCTAGTAAATGGAAAGGATTGGCCATATAAGATAAGGACTCGGATTTCATCACCGTTTCCTTCTTGCCCGCCTTAGGAACACGTTACCTAACGCGAACCTAATCCTTAAAATTTGACTAGAAAGAAGACCGATAGGGTATCGAGCTTATTGGAAAATCATTCAAAAGAACTGTATTGGTTACTTTGTTAGCCTAGCTTAAAGTTCAGGAAGATTATTTTAAGTTGATTAGAGCCGCCCTGTAACCCAGGGAAAAGATGCCAAAGAGACAAGGTTATTAAAGATCCTTAGAGCTTATCCTGTTTCTATTCGACTTAATCTAATTCGGATCGTTCTGAGAGATTCATTAAAACTGTAACTAGTTGCCTTTTGGAAGAATAAAAGCTGGTCTAGAAACAATCTAAGTGGAGCCATCATGCTTTTTGTTTGCTAGATTCAATAGGTTTTATTTGGTTGAGTCTGCCTTGTTTGTGTTTGTTTAGAAATTCCCTTCCAATTAGGATTTATTTAATTGCATGCCAAGGCCGCCTGAAGTCTTGAGTAAGTGTTCCTGGAGAAGAGATTCTATTGGTCGTTCGATTAGTGACTGAAATAGAAACTCTGACTTTGAAATTGAGAATGAAACCCTTCTTTTTGAGAGCCGAAACTTTAGTTTTGAGAATTTGTCTCTTAGTGAGGAAGATATTCCTAATTTTCTAGTTGTGTTAGAAATGGCAACCTTGAAAGATTTGTTGAATCCTACTAGGAATTCTCATCTATCATGTATCAAGTTAGCTGAAACTCAAACAAACTATGAGTTGAAATCTGGGACCATACAGATGCTCCCACTCTTATTAGGGAAAGAAAATGAAAACCCTTACTTTCATATTAGGAATTTTGAAGAAATATGTAGTACCCTAAGAATTCACAACATGTCCGATGAAGCTTTGAAACTTAGGTTATTTCCTTTTTCCCTGAGATACAAGGCCAAATCTTGGTTATATAGTTTGCCATCTGAATCCATCGAGACAGGTGAAAAACTTACCGCTGCCTTTTTATCTAAATTTTTACCTAGGCACAAAATATCATTTCTTAGGCAAGATATTTCCACATTTGTGCAGCAAGAGGGAGAATCTTTGTATAGGTATTTGGAAAGGTTCAACGAATTAGTAACACAATATCCCCAACACGGTTTAGAAGAGCTTAGATTAGTCCAGATCCTTTATGAAGGGCTAGATTATCCAACAACGACCATGGTTGAGTCATTGTGTTCAGGGAGTTTTGATAGTAAAACTGTTGATGAGGCAATGACATTTTTGAATGAAATTTCCGAAAAGACCCATCAATGGGAATGTAGTAAGGAACCCCAAAGAAAAATTTTATTGAGCAGAAGTATTGTCACTAGGGTAGATGGAATTCTTGAATCAAATGACAAAATTACAGCTATAACAAAAAGGTTAGAAGCCTTAGAATTAAGTCAATCTAGTTGTGGAATAGAACCCAAGTCATATTGGGAAGGAAAGACTGTTGAAGAGCAAGCCCATGCTCTTTATATAACACTAGATATGATAACCGTCAGAAGTTTGACCCAAATTCAGAAACCTATAACCCTGGTTGGAGAAACCATCCAAATTTTTCTTGGTCTAAGGGCCAAAATCAAGGTTAGTCTAGTAACCCTCAGGTTCCACCAGGTTTTGGTTATACTAAGAATTCTTCTGGTCCAACATAATTTCAGAGCCCTTCAGATAAGAAGATCATGAGTTTAGAAGAGTCTCTCAACTTGTTAACTCAGAGCACTATAGATCTTCAGCGTAACACTATTGAGTTTCAGCAATTGGTTAGACAAGGTTTAGATGACAATAAAAAGATGATCCAGGCTAATTCTCAGGCTATTTACGATTTACGAACCTAGTTTAGTCAATTGAATGAGTCTTTGAGAGAAAAAGGAAAGTTCCCTAGTCAACCACAACCCAACCGTAGAGGAGTTCATGAGTTATCTTATGACCATGTGAATTCAATTAAAACCCTTAGGAGTGGTAGAGTAGTAGACAATAAGGTAACCTTGCCCGATAGTGAACATGCTGTAGTTCACCCTTCTGAGCCTATAGTTGAAGAAGTCTCTAAAGAGTCCAATACGGTTCCCGCTGAGCCTGATTTTGTTCCCAAAGAGCCATTCCCACAAGCAAAAGCTTAGTGTACATAAAAAAGCCTTTATAGCTAGTCATGTGAGTTCAATTATCCAGAAAAACACAACTCCCAAGTACAAAGACCCAGGTTCCCCTACCATTTCTTGCACCATAGGTAACTACCATGTGGAGAAAGCGTTACTTGACTTAGGAGCTAGTGTGAACTTACTTCCATATCATGTGTACCTCCATCTAGGACTTGGTGACATAAAACCTACCTAGATAACACTTCAGTTAGCTGATAGGTCTGTTAAAATTCCTCGTGGTATTGTCGAAGATGTTCTTATTGAGGTCAATAGGTATATTTATCCTGTGGATTTTGTTATCCTAGATACCCAACCTGTTCCTGATCCAGAAAACCAGATACCTTTGATATTAGGTCGCCCGTTTTTAGCTACATCTAATGTGATCATTAAACGTCGAAATGGTATTATGAATTTTTCTTTTGGTAATATGACTATTGAACTGAATATTTTCCATATTATTAAGAAACCCTATGAGTTAGATGACACGTGCATTGAAGAGGTAAACATGATAGAAACATTAGTTCAGGAGTCATTACCAAACATCTTGTCTGAAGATACACTAGAGAATTGTTTAACCCATTTTGGCTTAGATGATGTTAGCACCATTGATCAAGTGAATGCTCTGTTAGACTCTACCCCTGTGTTAGATACTAATAGATGGAAAGCTAAGTTCGAAACACTACCAGTTTCTAATTCTACCTTAATTCCTTCTTTAGAAGAGCCTCCTAAGTTGGACCTCAAACCATTGCCAGATACTCTGAAATATGTGTTTTTAGGCCCATCCGAGACTTTACCTGTAATTGTAGCATCCGACTTGGATAGTGATCAGGAAAGTAGGCTAGTGACTGTACTTCAAGACAACAAGGAAGCTTTAGGGTGGACCTTAGCATACATTAAGGGTATAAGTCCTACTGTTTGTATGCACAGATTCATTTAGAGGCTGACACCAAACCTTCTAGGGAGATGCAACGTCGACTGAACCCTAACATGAAAGAAGTAGTTCAAACTGAGGTGCTTAAGTTGTTAGATGCGGGTATTATTTACCCCATTTCAGACAGTAATTGGGTCAGCCCCGTTCAAGTTGTTCCCAAGAAATCAGGTATCATTGTAGTCCAGAATGAAAATAATGAATTAATCCCAACCCGAGTGACCACTGCATGTTTGTATTGACTATAGAAAATTGAACAAGGTCACAAGTAAGGACCACTTTCCCCTTCCTTTCATCGACCAAATGCTAGAGCGATTATCTGGACATAATCATTATTGCTTGTTAGATGGCTACTCTGGTTATAATCAGATTGTTATTGCCCCAGAAGACCAAGAGAAAACTACCTTTACCTGTCCCTTTGGTACCTTTGCATATAGACGCATGCCTTTCGGGTTGTGTAATGCACCCGCTACTTTTCAGCGTTGCATGATGAGTATATTTTCTGATATGGTAGAACAATTTTTAGAGGACTTTATGGATGATTTTTCAGTGTTTGGTTCACCGTTTGATGAGTGCTTGCATCATTTGACATTAGTGTTGACTAGATGTAAGGAAAAGAATTTAGTGCTTAATTGGGAGAAATGTCACTTTATGGTTCGATCAGGAATTGTTTTAAGGCATATTGTATCTTCTAAGGGTATAGAGGTAGACAAAGCCAAAGTTGACCTTATTAAGAATTTACAGGTTCCCAAAACCGTAAGAGATATTAGGTCATTCTTAGGGCATGCAGGTTTTTATCATCGATTAATTAAGGATTTTAGCTTGATTTCTAGACCTCTTTGCAATTTTCTTGCAAAAGATGTTAAGTTTGTCTTTGATGATGCTTGTTTAGAGACTTTTGAGAAGCTTAAGACTTTACTCACTACCGCCCCATAGTCCAGGCACCTAACTGGAACCTACCCTTTGAAATCATGTGTGATGCTTCAGATTATGCTATTGGTGTCGTGTTAGGTCAATGAGAAAAAAAATTACTTCATGTGATTTACTATGCTAGCAAAACTCTGAATGATGCCTAAATGAACTACACCACCACAGAAAAGGAATTGTTAGCCATTGTTTTTTCATTAGACAAGTTTAGATCCTATCTCTTAGGTTCTAAGGTCATAGTCTTTACTGATCATGCTGCTTTGAAGTATATTATGTCCAAGAGTTTTCTCTAGAAATTAGAGACAAAAAGGGTGCTGAAAATGTAGTAGCGGACCACTTGTCTAGGCTTGTCTTTGAATACCCTGATGATTCCCCTCCTGTGAGGGATAGTTTCCCTGATGAACAACTTTTTCTTGTTTCCCAATTACCTTGGTATGCGAATATAGTGAACTATCTTGTTACTGGTCGAATGCCCCAATATTGGGGTAAACAAGATCGTTCTAGGTTTTTAGCCGAGGTTATGTATTTCTTTTGAGATGATCCTTATCTGTTTAAGTATTGTCCAGACCATATTATTAGGAGATGTATACCTGAGAGTGACCAGTCCAGTGTTATTTCCTTTTGTCATGATCATGCTTGTGGGGGTCATTTTAGTACTATGAAAACCGCAACTAAGATATTGCAGTGTGGATTCTATTGGCCTTCGTTGTTTAAATACACCCACCATTACTGTATTACTTGTGAGCGTTGCCAGAAGTTAGGAACCATTTCCCGTAGAAATATGATGCCTTTGAACCCTATTCTAGTTATTGAGATTTTTGATGTGTGGGGCATTGATTTTATGGGTCATTTTCCTAATTCTTTTGGTTATTTTTACATCTTTGTCGCTGTAGACTATGTCTCTAAGTGGGTTGAGGCGGTTTCGTGTAGAACAAATGACCACAAGGTTGTGGTCCATTTTTTGGATGATAACATATTTGCACGTTTTGGTACACCGCGGGCTATAATTATTGATGGAGGGTCGCACTTTTGTAATCGACCATTTAGGCTTTTGATGTGGTTTACCTAGATAGGGATCAAGGTGTACTCAGATCGTTTAT
>JAJJMC010030979.1:91188-118579 GCA_023531435.1 Papaver californicum | reverse complement strand
TTTTATTAGTTTAGGTTAAGTATAATATTTTCTAAAATCGTTACCTTCACAAGTTCGAGAATCGAACCTTTATTTACCACTATATAAAATCACATCACATATCTTAGAGAAAACAATTAATCCTAATCGAAAAGACTGGTCATTGAGGCTTACTGATGCCATATGGGCTTACCGTCTTGCTTTTAAGACCCCCATTGGAATGTCACATTATCGTTAGTTTTTGGCAAGGCATGTCACCTACCCGTCGAGATAGAGCATAGAGCATATTGGGCTGTAAAACAACTTAATTTTTTGCTTGAAAAGGAGGGAGCTCATAAGAAGCTCCAGCTCAATGAGTTGGACGAGATTCATAGAGATGCATACGTTAGTACTAAGGAGTATAAAAACAAAATGAAACTTGTGCATGATAGAAATACTTTAAGAAAGTCATTTCTTCGGGTCAAAAAGTTCTTCTGTATGATACCCGTTTGCATCTTTTCCCCGGGAAGTTACGCTCTCGGTGGACGGGTCCTTTTATAATTCGCACTGTTTTTCCTCATGGTGCTGTTGAGATTGAGACACTGGATGGTAGTAGTTCTTCAAAGGTTAACGGTCAGAGATTGGAACCCTTTTTAGAGCCTTTTCCTGCATGTGATATTGAGGAGGTCCCTATGGAGGACCCTGCTTACCTTGATTGACCATCAAGGATGTTGTTGTACATTAGTAAGTTTTTGTAGGTTTTTGTTTTTATTTTTCTGTCTTATTCTCCAAAGAAGGATTGTTACGCTTCGCCCGGGTACTATCTTTCTGACTTACCTCTTTATTCCTCTAGTTACCTATATTTTTGGCATTTCACTTTAATTTGAAACATTGAGGACAATGTTAGGTTTAAGTTTGGGGGTAAGGGAGAAACTTTAGTTGAAATAAAAAAACTCCAAACTTTAGAAACTTGTGAACAATTCAGGGTGACACTAAACATTCTAGGTAGATGGAAACTTAGCTTTTTTTCTATAGGAATTGGTGTGCCCAGATAAATGGTCTATTCATAAAAGGATTCCTAGCTCAGGTGTTAAAAATAACATGATAGTTATCACCATATCTCGGAATCTATCTTGACCATATCACCTTCTGTTTTTATTTTTGTAATTTTTGTGTTTCTCTAAGTGATTTGGTGGGGCACCAGTATCAAATTGTTATCACCGCCAGAATGAAGTGTTTGAGATCAAGCCCCATTATTGTATTCGTTAGACCACTATTCCAAAAAATAAAAAATAAATAAATAAAATTCGAGTATTGACACTTTGATATCAATATATGTCTTCACCCTGTCTCCGTCGCCTAAGCAAGCGTGGAACGCAAGATCCATGAGAACTATCATGTACGATGATGATAAGGAGCATGCGCTTGGATTCATTTGATCTAATCATGTTGTCAATACATTTAAAATATTTTCAAAAATTGACCGATGGAACCCGTGTATATACCAGTTGAGTCGATATTAGTTTAAAGAATAAGACTAGTGGGAGAATATCTCAATCTATTCATTCTGGCGGTGACCTTCAGATAGATATGGGAAGCACCATTCACCTTAGTCAACACGCGCAAACTTCATTTTGTCTATATCCATCTTCTAAATCTTTTCATGTGATTGTACTTTGATAGATTCTGAGTATTATGGTTGAATGACTATTTAAGTAGAGCTTTGAATTCTTGTATGAATTTTAGTACGCTGGGTGAAAACTCGTGTACCGTAATTGGACTCATATAGGGTAATGATTCTTATAGGCGAAGAATTAGTATGCCAACTAAATAGCCTGTTTAGTGTCTATCCTCAATCGTTCACAGGTAGCTAGGGTTTGGAGTATAGGTTTTATGGGTACACCTCTTGTAAACTCTCACGAGACAAAACTCGTCCACTAGGGACACCTAGGGGTTTAAAGGCTTATTGCACACACTAAGTGCAATCTCGATGCCTGCGAAAGTGAGTTGGGATTTAATTTTCTAGATTAGATTTGCTCGAGGACTAGCAAATAATGAGTTTGAGGGTATTTGATAGACACATTTATGTGTCTAATTTGCTCTCAACTTTTATAGTGTTGGAACTCATTTTGTACTAATATTGTGTTTTTATGTATTTATAGGTATTATTGGAAAATAAAAATTGTTGGAAAAATTGGCTCGAAAAAGTACTAAAGGAACCCATAAAAAGTTATAAAGGCACCCATGCCTTGGATTACGGGCACCCACACATTTTGAATTCAAACTGAATTTTGGCGGGAGTTATTCACTAATCTGTCTGTTTGATTTAGTTAACGTAATTTTTAGAAGAGTAAGGCGGAAAATACTCTTACATTATAAGAGATATACACCAATTAAAGATTCAAACAAGAAATCAAGGATTCGCTCAAGTCAAAAGAAAAAAAAAGGGATAGAAAATATTCAGCGAGATTTTCTTCCCTATCTCAACTGATTTATGGTTATCGTGTAAGAATAATGGAGGAGAAAACAAGGAAACATCGTATTATTCTTGGGTTTTAACAAAGGGAAGAATATCACCAAAATCAGAACCATGCAGGAAGAAAAATGTCCGAGAATTAAAGAAGAGATGCTCCCGAGATTTTGAACATTAAAACGAATATTTGGAGAGTATTCAATGAGATGTGGGTGTTTGATTATAATAAGAGTGGATTGGAGAGCATTAGGAAGGTATTAGAGAGTATTGGGAGAGCTCAGAAGAATCCAGAGTTCGAAAGAAAAATTCAAGGAAATTATTTTTTTTGCTGCTGTAAAGAAGAATACGAAGAAAAAAGGCTCCAGAAAATTGTCGTTGAACCCGTTGTTTATACTTTTGAATTTCTGAAGCGTCCCTGGTCCGTTCTTTATTTCTGTTTTCTTCAGTAACGCAGAGAACAGTCTCTGTAACGCTTATAAGCGTATCTGTTCTCCTGTGTTACCTCTATTTCATTATTGTAAACACTTTTTGAGCTATGAAAATCTATTTTGAGGGTGTTATACAATGAGGAGGTAAACCCCATCTCTGAGGCGACGGAGGAAGCTAATTTTCCAAAGATTATGTGGTAATGTTTATTTAATTAATCTATGCAATTTATTTATGATTAATAGCCGTGGGTAAAAATTGAATTAATGTTTTTCATTAAGAAATTGTGATTTCGTTAGATGGTACATGCCTTTGCCTAGGTTTTAGATGTTCCATGCTTTTGTTATACAATTGTTCTTTAGAAAATCTACTTGTTGCTATATTTTAGAATCAAATTAAGCGTAGAATTGCATAATTATAATTATTAAATTTAATTAATTTATAAATTGGAAATTAGTGGAATCCTAGCCTCAATTTTCTCTCAACTTCATTCTCAATTTTATTTGAGTTTTGTTATTTTTATTCTTATAAATTAGATTTAAAAACATTTTTTCACAAGTTCGAAAACAAACCCTATTTACGACAATCTACAACCACATCAACGCCTGATGAGGCGGAGTTCTGGTTCACGCCTTACAAATGAAACGCACGTCTGGTTAAACGCCTGGCACCAGACGGAGAGCCAACGTCACGCCTGGAAAGAGACGCACGGCTAGGTTAACGCCCGACTAGGGGTTTGGTCCAGTTCTGGGATCATATTTGATCCCAAACAGTAAAATATCTGGACTATAACCCAAATTTAGTCAGCCACTGTGATTGAATTTTAACGGACCAAAGACCAAATTTGGATTTGGTCCATCATTTACTCTCACCACTGTGGGTTCTCTAAGGCATGGTTGGATGCCAAGGCTAGGACTACTAGCTTCTAAAACTTAAAGTTCTTCCCCAAGAGGATCAAACATTGAACTAACACCCTGTTTCGTTGATAAAACTGGAGGCTTGGCAATTAAATTACATGGAAATATAATTTTAAAAATTGAATTTACACGGAAAAAGATTCCTTTATAAAAAGATCATGGTTTGATTCGGATAATTCAATTATAGGTAGGGCTGTCAACTGATGCTATCGAAACGGATATTGGCTCAGCCGGTTCCGATATCCGATAAGTTCCGACGGAATTTTAAACTTCACATCCGATTCCGTTTCGATAAGCTTATCGGATATCAGATATTATCCGATAAATATCCGATAGCTGATAAATCTTAAGAATAGGAAATTCTAACAAGGTGCTAGTGCAACTAGGAAGAAGACAAAAGCAATCAACAAACAGGGAATTCAGCTAGACAGATGAAACACAAGAAAGAACTTAGAGCTAAAAGAGCAGATTGTATATAAGCAAATTGTATCAGAAAACAGGGAATTACAGAGTCAACAAAGGATCAGGAAAAACATATAAGCAAATTGTATCAAAAAATATAAGAAAAATCTAGTGAGACCAGCAGAATAGCAATAAAAGGAGAGTGTATACAGGAAGTATGCAGTGAACAATTCTAATACAAAAACCTTTAAAGGATAAACTATAATTACTTTAAATATATAGTTTTATTGAAGCTAACATACTTCTGACATACAAAGAAAAACAAGCTCTAGAGCAACATCAGACAAGTATGTTTCTTTATGCAGGTACAAGTTTAGAGCAACAACAGACAAGTACCTATATACAGTCGCAGAATACAGGTTTTCATCAGATATTATTAGTCTTTAAGCAAAAGATAAAGGCTCAAAGAAAGCACAAAGTAGAAAAATAAAATCCAAACACAAGCAACGTACTGTATGCATTTCATGGATATACACCAGATGATATTTTAAGCATTGCAAAAGAACTCCTTAAGGAATATCAGTGTAGAAACTGAGATATTTAACAATTAGTTCACTAACGACAAAGGTCAGATTAGATAATAAAGGTTAAAGGTCAGTAAGAGAGAAGAAAGCCGTAACGACACACACAAAAAGAACAGAATTCAAATACCGTTTTTACTAACATGATGTATGTGTGAACATCTAGTGAATAGTTTAAGTAACCCCTCTCAATGAATAGTTCGAGTCATCTTCCTGGAACTGTTTCTATTAATCCACTATCGAAAAAGATAAAAGTTCCACGGGAGCAAACCCATTACATATGAATCTTCAAAAGTTTAATCTGATATACCACTACAGATACTGCATTTGCTTACCATGAAGTACCACTAATGAGATAACAAGGGACTAGAGATATGAAATTCAGCACTAAGGTGAGAATAAAAATCAATGAATTTATTACTTGGGATCTTTCTCATGAATTTTATAGTACCACTGATAGTTTGAGAACCATAGGTCCATAAGGGAAGTGGGGAACTACTTAGACAAATGGAAAGTTATAGAAGGAGATTTATAAGCTATTAGCTCAAATACAAATAGAGGAATCTGATTTTAATTTTTAATCTAGCAACCTATTTTAATTTGTTAACTTTTCATGAGAAATGGTCAAGTGGGGTTGGGGTTGTAAAACTAGATGAATTCTTCATAATATATATACACAGAACAGTTAACATGGCAGACAACAAAATCTTTCTAGCAAAGTTTATCTTCTTTTTCGTTTCTGGGTAATCCATGCCTACAAGACCAGCCAAATATTTTAATAATGCATCATAGAAGTCATTACTTACGAAAGGTCAAGAGCTAATGTCCTGTCGGGCATAACCACTTACAAAAAATTAAAAAATCTAAAGACCTAATTTGCCAATGTGTTTGTTCATCTCCTATTTGCAAGTTGCAACACACACACTAACAATTATTTAGTGCAGCGATGAATATTTTAGCTGCATTTCTGATCCAAGAACTATATCTCTAACCCAGTATGTATGGCGAATAAGAAAAAAATGCATGCATTTCCTGTTCTCTAATACTTATCCGCCATAATTACATGATTTTGAGACACTTTTACATCAACAAACTTGTCCACGAAACTATTCCAGCTCCAACAACTTAACTACAAACCATATTTAGATCACTAAAAGTATACAAATACGACAAAAAAACATGAAAAATTGTCTACTAGCTCACCTGAAGATGATTAGAGCAACAAAAAAAATAAAATAAAAGGCTCACCTGAGAATGACCGAGGTCTAGGTCTGCTTAAACCATTCATAGTCCAAACTCCTTATTACCAAACAACAATTCCAAAGATCCCTCCTTTTTCAATCTCTGAATATAGTTTGATCTGTTACCAACAAATAAAAATTCAAACTTTTTTAAGATCAATGAAAAATTTACAGACTCAAATTTCATAAGGAAATCCCAACAAACAAAAATCACTTTTTCAAAAACCCAGCACTAAAAAATTCATCCAATTTCATTATCTGGTAAAATTTATACAAAATGAAATCAATTTTTCACAATAACTATAGAAACCCAGCACTACAAATTCATCCAGTTTTATTTATACAAATTGAAATTTCAAAAACAAGATCCAACATGAAACCCATAACAACAAAAACCCTAAGAAGGAAAAAAATGTAAATACCCCCAGAAGCTATGAAATTCGAACCCTAGTTTTAATTTTGTTTCATTGTAACACATACCATCATAATCAAAGATTCAAAGAAGAATAAAGAGAGAATATCATACAGTTACATACCTATTATACAGTTTTTGATTTGATGGTAAGGTTTCTTTTTCTGCTTTTGTACTTCTGTTGTGGGTTGTGGTGTGGCGATAGAGGAAGCAGAAGGTGGTGGTGATGAAGTGGTGCCGTTGAGAGAGATGGTCGTGAAGAGAAATCCGGGAGATGACTTAGCTGAAGACTGAAGTTTGTTCACTGAAGACTGAAATGAAGAAGAGGGGGAGCTAGAAAACTATGAGAAGTGAACGAAGAAGAGGGGTAGAAGTTAGAACCGTAAAAGTCTTTACTAATTACTCTTTAGTCTTTACTTTAGTGGGTTATTGGTATCGGATAATATCCGACGGATACTGGCTTAGTCGGTTCCGTTAAGACAACACTAAATATCCGATAAAAATATCCGTTTCCGACATCCGATATCCGTTATACCAGATAATATCCTATAGAATCCTGAATTTTCGAAAACGGCTATCGGATTTCGGATTGGGATTGACAGCCCTATGTTCAACAAAGATTTAACCAAAGAACGATGTGCAGCTTTTGACAATGAATATTTTGGGGTGTCATTGGATACTGTGCATACCGACTTGAAAGAAAGGTAACCAAGGTGTCTAAATGTCATAGTAAGTCGACGTTATGCAATTATCTCGCATGTCGCATTACATTGATAGTAAAGAAGAATTAGTAAACACTGAGATTTGAGAGGGAATTGACTAGAAGGTTCTTTGGCTTTTGAATATTGCTCGAGTATTGTTGCCAGACACGAGCACTAGAGTTAATAAAGTTTGGTAGGAGTTGAGGATTACGGTGACGACATGTTTCCTTTTATTGCACGTACAAATACCTTGACAACGTGAGCAGAAGAAGAGGTACCAATACGGGAGGGATGTGGATTATTTGTACTAATTTTATTTTCGTAATTCTCAACCATTATTGAATGCAGAATTTAGTTGAATCCATTAATCAACACATTGTAATCAGACTATTCAGAAGTGAATAGTTAGACGGTTGAGAGCAAATCGAATCTGGAAAGCATTCAATTCTTTTATTCGGCAAAAGATTCATATGAGATCCAATGCTAGTGTGGTTTGGAACCTTGGGATCCCATTGTACATAATGAATTACAAGAGTTTTTCGATGGAAATGAGTTGTATGTCAAGAAAATTGTTTTCCGTGATCTTGAAAAGGGAGATGTGTGAGGCAGTTATCAGGTTTCGTTGTAATTCCTTATAATACCCAAATTTGAACCCAACTAACGCTAGGTGTTTCATACACAGGTAAAAACCTTAGGGCTTACTTTTATTCTTCTACTACAAGAAGAGTCATCTTCATCTAACAATACTCAAGAGTCATCTTCATCTAACAATACTCGGTAAGAATCATTAAAGCTTCAATTTTTATATTTTACAAAGATTGGTTTGTTGAATTTGGTTTTGTTAAGTGTTTTTGTTTGATTATAAGTTCTCGATATCGTTTACAACATGTTTCATGGTCTGGTTTTTGTTTAAATGACTTAAATTATTAGTTTGTTGTAGGAAATTGATGATTTTTGGTAGGATCGATTATGGGTATGATTGTTACGGGACATGAATATGCTTAGTTATATGGTGTTTTCTTATCATGTGGTATATGTGTACTTTATGAGTATGATTAGTTATATTGTATGGTGCAGCTGGTGCTTTTGGTCTTGAAATAAATTTCTACATATTCTTCAAATGGAGCTAACCCAGATGAAATTGAAACATTCCCACCATTTGAAGAAATGGGTTCAAAGAAATCAGAAGTAGTAGGCCTTTTCCTTTTCCTTTTTGTAATATCACCACCATCTGGTATAATACCAGTACCTGTAGATTGAATTATAGATGGTTCAGCATTGTTCTAATAACCATCTTATTGTTTCACCATCTGATTTATGAACAAGTTCACGACTAAATTGAAAAATCCTTGCTGCACATGTTTCTGGCATCCTTATTCTTCTTCCTCTTCCTTCAACTTTTGTATGTCTATCTTTTGTTGATGCCCTTTTTGCTAAAGACCTACATTTGTTGTTATGTTTGATTTTGTTGTGAGTGTTGTGCTCATGAATCAAAATAAATACCAGAATGTATTGGCTATAGAAAAGATTTGCAGGATCTGGTTTCAGCATTTGCTGTATGACTCAACAGTTACATGTTGTATGACTGTAGGTTTTTAACTGCATTGTTTGTCATGTAGGTAGTGTAGGTCAAGTATCTTGATGCTACATAACAGGCCTCAGAATGCATTTCAGGAGTATGCCACTTCAATAGTGTCGGATCTCCTGGAATTGGTTAACAGGCCTCATAACAGTCCTCATAGTGTAGTATGCATTTGAGGAGTATGTTACATAACAGGCCTCATAACTGCAATTTCTTAGTTTGTGTAGGATCTCCTAGAATTGGTTTCCCTAATACTGTTAGTGACTATAGTGTATATTGAAGAGTATGACTATGATTGTTTACCTGAATTTAAAAGAAAATTGGTCTACAGAGTACAAAGAAAATCTATCAAGTTGTTCTTAGTATATCATATCTTAGAGCTCATTCGAATATGAATTCATACAATTATGCTTAGTTCATATGCACTTCAACATGCATTTACCTATGCATAGGTTCAAGTGTTGGTTAGTGGTTGTGAACTTGTAGTTATCTCCATCGAATGTTCCCAGGGCCATTTATTGGATTCTGGACTGTCCACTAAAAAACTTGTTATTCACTGTTGGAAGTAGTCCATTTATTTTGCTCTGGACTGTTGGCTAAATACTTGTAAAATGCAGGGTACATTTCTTCCGCGCAATCCACAATGGAGATCACTTGTATACACAAGGGATCCAAAGTCTCACAATGGATCCATGTACACCTTCAGACTGAACATGCTTAATGTCAGCCAGCGTAATATTTAGCTGAACGTTATGTAATCATCAATTTCCTGCTTTGTATTTCATCTGAATATGTGAATAGATCACAACCTAGATGAACTTGATAGTTGATACAGTCACCAGTTAACTCTTTTGTATTTCATGATTTTCATCAATTGCCTGCTTTCTGTTTTATCTGAATATGTGAAAAGATCACAACCTAGCTGAACTTAATACAATCACCAGTTGTATTTCAGCGTTTTTTAGCTTAATGGTTATTATTTTATTTTATTTTAGATTCGTATTGTCAGTTTCAGGAAACTGACAGAAATAGTCGGTTAACCGAAACCGGATGGAAAAATCAAAACCGGATAGAACCGATTAAAAACCGAACCGACGGTAACTGGTTCGGTTCTGGTAAGTATTTTGATAAACCGGCTTTACCGGTTTCGATTTTGGTTTGATCAAAAACCGAACCGAAACCGACCATGTACATCCCTACTTATCTTCTTCCTCCCTATTTTCTCGATTGATAGAAAGTGGCATCTTTGGGTTGCACAGTTAACATTTGACTGACAAAACATATGAATATGAACACCCTTTTTCCTTTCGATGGAGCACCACCGATAACCAGCATCACCTACTTTTTTTTTCTCACCCCACCATCACAACAACCACCACTAGTAGACGCGATATTAATGATGGAAGGATGTTGATCAAAGTGCTCAAAATCAGGGGATTTTTCTTTCCAATTTTTTATGATATATCATTATGAGTTCCTCTTTTCTCTTGTTATTTTTCTTCAGTTCTGATCATTTGTATTAGACTTTTAATAAAGGGGTTTCATAAACTGGGGGAAGCTTTTATGGGTAATCATAATTGAGTTCATTTGTACTTGTTGAATTTTTTTAATTCCAATTATTTAATTTTGGTTAACTAGGGTTTGTAATTGGTGAAATTTAGGGGTTTTTACTGTTCACAAATCTTGAATCTTGTCTGAACCTCGAAGCATAAAATAATTGACAATCATATACTATGTGCATTTTTGCATCTGCAATTGTCTGAGTATGATACGAATGTGATGGGTTAATATAGATTTTTGAACAAAATTACTTGGTGTACAGCACAAGAGATAAGATCTGCAGATAAAAAATAGATTGAATTGACTTCTCAACAACTGGTGATCTTCTTTCCTTTTATATGATAGAATATAGGCATCCAACTCAAAATCAATTGGCAATGAATGGAGTGGCCCATCATATTATATAGTGTGTATAGGCTAGGAGTTCTATGTGGGATTATTATCCTCAATATGCCCCCTTAGAGCAACCACAGTCATGGGAGTAAAAGACGGACCAAACCCAAATTTGGTCTTTAGTCCGTCCAAATGCAAGCGTAGTGGGGCGAGCATAAATGAGTAATGGTCCTAAATTTTTACTGTTTGGGATCAAAAATGATCCCAGAACTGGACCAAACCCAAATATAGTGGAGCGTTAATCTAGACCTACGCCCCTTACCAGGCGTTACGCTGGCTATCCGTCTGGTGACATACGTTTATCTAGACGTGCGTCTCATCAGACAGGCGTGAACCAAAACTCCGCCCCATCAGGCGTTCATCCAAGAGGACGCCCCATCAGGCGTAACACTAGACATACGCCTGAAATCAAGCGTTAGGCTGTAATAACGCCTGTATTAGGCGTTCGGCTAGAGTTACGCCTGTTGAGAAAAACCATTATTCACGTCAAATATCATCTTCACTAGCTAAAAGGATAAAACCAACACCTCCATCTTATGAATCCTCAGAACCAGCTGGTGATAATGATGAAATACAATTAGATGAACAATTTAACAAACCCACGTCTCAAATGATAATTTTATACTAATGGGGATTGAACAAGCGTTCACAAAAATAACCTTAGGCGTAATCTAAATGATAACTTTATACTAATGGGGATTGAACAGGCGTTCACAGGCGTAACCTTAGGCGTAATCTAAAAATGATAACTTTATACTAATGAGAATTTTAACTTTATCAGACGTTCACCCAGACAAACGTCTGGTGAGACGCGCGTTCAGGTGGGGAAGCGCATGATGCTTCAAGAGGATGTCTAAGCGTGCGCCCTTCTCAGCTGAAAGTACCAGATGCACGTGTAGACAAATGACGGGCGTTTGGCTATGTCTCCGTCCCATCGGGGGTTCGCCTAAGAAAGCGTCTATCTCTGGGGCGTGTATCTAGGGGTGCGTTTATCATCAGGCGTTCTTTTGGGTTACGCCTCCTATCGAGCGTTCACCAAATGTGCGCCCTACCTAAGCGTATTCTTAGGCGTACGCCCGTTTCAACAAACGTATACTTAGCCGTGCGCCCAACTTCAGGCGCTAGCTTAGACAACCGCCCGATCATATTTTACTCCTGCACCGTTGCATTTCAGGTGGACTAAAGAGTAAATTTTTTACTCTTTGGTCGTTTGGTATAGTCGTATGACAGTGGTTGCTCTTAGGGTGGATTTTAGAAGCTATACAACGTGGAACCTTTTTACAGGTGCTCCCTTTATGGTAGGGCGGAGTTTAGAGCCTCTACATTATATACGGGTAGCTCCCTCCATGGTGGGCACGAGTTTAGGGCCCTTACATCATGGACAAAATATGGGTAGCCGTTGGACTTACTCACATACTGACTAGTTCTGATACCATGATAGAATGTATGCATCCAACTCAAAACCAATTGGCAATGAGTGGAGTGGACCTTCATATTATATAGTGTGTTTATGCTAGGGGTTTGGTCTATGTAAGACTATTATCCTGAACACTATCACTTTTTTTCTTTCATACTTTCAATTGCTGAAATGTTTGGGTCAGAATGTTAATGATGATCTCGTATTTTAATCGGCTGTTGCAGAATGATTAGGAGATAAAGAAAAAAGATTTAGGTTTTAACATAAAAGTAAATGTGTAAAAAAATTTGATGATAATTAGTTAACAGTTTGATATAGTCAACCGACAATCCAGATACCAACCCTTAATTCTTTAAAATGTAAATACCATTGCTAGGGGTTAGTTATTTACCGGTATACATAATTAATTTCAAGAGGCTATCGATTAAAATGAGTTGTTTGGTAAGATAGATGTTTTCCGTGATCCCGGAAAAAAAAGATGTATGAGGCAGTTATCAGGTCTCGTTGTAATTCCTTATAATCCCCAGATTTGAATCCAACTAACAGTATTATGGATATCGAGTTCATGGAACACTATATGATTATAGATCATGCCATGTACGATGGATTTTCGAGAAACGTGAGTGTTGGACCTGTTGGAGAATATTCTTGTAACAGTAAGCAAACCAAACAGAAACTTGAAAGAGATTAAGGGTTCGAACAGATAACACACTTCAGACAACCACACAAGCACAGAGAGATGGAGTCGCCTGTTCAACAGACTGCCGTTAACTCGATATTTGTCAGGTACACCTTTGGAAAGATGTTGCTATACCTTTAGAGATGACAAATCGAATCCAGGATAAAACCACATGATACCATCCCAGTTAGCAAGACTCGTTGGCCCATTGTGAACTTAATAGTAGAAGAAAAATGAAGAAATAAACTAGTGCGCAAATCAAAGCAAGAAGAGGGGAAAAGTCGTCAGATCAGTGGCTGCGACTGGGGTAAGTAAAAATATGACTTTTGTTTTTCTTTTAAAGAAGAAGAAGACTGTTGAATTATCAAACGGTAAAAAATCAATTAATTAAACATATTTAAGTCGAGATATTTAGTTAAAAGATTTTATTATTAAAACTGATTTAATTTACAAATTCAAAACGGTAAAATACTTAATGTACAAAATTAAAAAATGAAAACCGTTGGATCTTTGATGGGCACACGCAGGCACTCGCAGGCACACGCAAAGGTTCACGCCAATGGTCACACCAAGGCTCACACCAATGGTCACACCAAGGCTCGCACCAATGGTCGCACCAATGGTCACACCAATGGTCACACCAAGGCTCACACCAAGGCTCGCACCAATGGTCACACCAAGGCTCGCACCAATGGTCGCACCAATGGTCGCACCAAGGCTCACGCAAGCTCCGCGGCCCGTGGTGCTTCGGTGCGAAGCACCGCACATGTGTGCATTTGCCCACTAGTCCATTTCCTAAGTCCATATCCAATCCGCTAGTTCTTTTTCCTTATATAGAACGTTTGTGGTAAAGAGGATAAACTTCCTCCTTGGTTTGCCCAATATGGACAAACCAAAGGTTTCTCATTCACTAAGAAGTGAAAATGGATGGCTCTAATTTTCCACCCCAAGTTTGGACTAGTGACCCTTGATCCCACTAAGATATATTAAGTAACAAAATCATTTTAAGTAAGAATCCATTTTTAATTCTAACAATCCCCCACATGAATGAAGAAGGTGATAAATGAAAAAAACAGAAAACGAGAAATACCTCTTAAGCAATAGGTGTCCATAAGGAATTGCCTCTGCTTAGTGAGAAGTACCGGAACTACTTGATGGTCAGTGAACGCGATGTCTTGAACTGCCATGGTTTGGTGTAATTCATCAATAGCTCCTTACGTGAGATATCTCTCAAGAGTGCTGTTAAGTTCACGCCGTTGTGTCCGTCTTGGCCCTGGACATATCCCGTTTCTCAGAATGCTCTAGAGAATCAGCTCAATTCTCATAGGAAGCGACCCACTTCCTCATTCATATAGGTGAGTTCTATCAAGAGTGTTAACTGCTACACCCCATTTCAATCTTAAATTGAAACTATATAACTCATTAATACTTTATTATAAGTCATCCTCACATGCAGTCACACTATCACGTCTACACCATAGGGAAGGGACAGAGAAAATAATTCCCTGATAGTGTTTAATTTTTACCCGCCACAAATTAGTTGTCTCATTCAAAACCTTGATCTTGGGATCTCCAGTCAGCAAGGTTGAGTATCCTTCATGGAAAGTTTTAATTTATGAGCTTAAGCCCCATCCCCCTCGATGCATTACTAACTATCTCCTTGGACAAGCCTTTCTTCAAAGGATCCGCGATATTCTCCTTAGACCTCACAAAGTCAACAGAAATAACGCCAGTTGAGATTAGTTGTTTTAGAGAATTGTGTCTTCTCCTAATATGAATAGATTTTCCGTTATAGTTGTTGTTTTTAGCATTAGCTATTGCAGCTTGACTATCACAATGTATAGATATAGCTGGCACAGGCCTATGTCAGAGAGGAATGTCTTCTAAAAAACATCTTAGCCAAGCGGCTTCCTCTCCTGCTTTATCTAACGCAATAAACTCGGATTCCATAGTGGATCGAGCAATACAGGTCTGTTTGGAACTCTTCCAAGACACTGATCCACAGCCTAGAGTGAATATGTATCCACTCGTAGACTTAGACTCCTCTGAGTCTGCTATCCAGTTTGCATCACAGTATCCTTCAAGAACAACAGGGTGTCTTTCATAACTTAAACGGTAGTTTAAAGTGTATTTAAGATACCTCAACACTCTGAAAAGTGCATCCCAATGTTCATGTCCTGGATTACAGGTATACCTACTTAGTCTACTCACAGCATAGGCAATGTCTGGTCTTGTGCAGTTCATTAAATACATCAGACTTCATATGACTCGTGAATATTCAAGTTGCGAGACTACATCCCCCTTGTTTTTCTTGAGCTTACAAGAAGGGTCAAATGGAGTACTTGCAGGTTTACTATCAAACTGATTAAATTTCTTAAGAACTAATTCAACATAATGAGATTTACTAAGACTGAATCCATTAGACTCCTTTCTAATTTTCATCCCTAGGATTACATCAGCAGGACCTAAGTCTTTCATGTCAAAGTTCTCACTCAACATGTTCTTAGTGGAATTAATGATTTCTAAGGTTGTGCTTAATATAAGCATATCATCAACATACAAGCATACAATCACACAAGCATCATTTATGGATTTATTGTACACACATTTGTCAGCTTCATTTATTTTAAATCCACTAGAGAACATTATATGATCAAATTTTTCATGCCACTGTTTCGGTGCTTGTTTCAAGCCATATAAAGATTTTTTAAGTCTACGCACTTTGTTTTCATAACCCTTCACTACAAAGCCTTCGGGTTGGTCCATATAAATTTCTTCATCTAATTCACCATTTAGGAATGCAGTTTTTACATCCATTTGATGTATTTCTAGGTTATGAATTGCAGCGATTGCAATTAGCATCCTAATGGAAGTAATTCTAGTGACAGGTGAATAAGTGTCAAAGAAATCTACACCTTCTATTTGTTTATAGCCCTTAGCTACTAGTCTAGCTTTATACTTTTCCACAGTTCCATCTACCTTACGTTTTCTCTTGAAGATCCATTTACAGCCTATGGGTTTGCACCCTGGAGGTAAATCTACTATCTCCCAGGTTTCA
Source organism: Papaver californicum (assembly GCA_023531435.1). Classification (NCBI taxonomy): domain Eukaryota; kingdom Viridiplantae; phylum Streptophyta; class Magnoliopsida; order Ranunculales; family Papaveraceae; genus Papaver; species Papaver californicum. Next base: position 102,779 of record JAJJMC010030979.1, on the reverse strand, counting down.
TTCTGAACAATAGTATCCATCACACTAATAGTGGATTCTTTCCACCATGGAGCTTCAGACGAAGTCATGGCCTCTTTATAGGTTTGTGGATCAGTTTCAACTAAACAGGTTATGAAGTCTGGCCCAAAAGATTTTTCTATTCTAAGTCTTTTGCCTCTTCTAGGTTCATAAACAGATTCATCTTCTTCTATCGGTAAAATATGGCTAGAAGAAGGGACATCTAGGGGATCATCACATATCATGCGAGATTCATATTTCAACGGAAACACATTTTCAAAAAATGTAGCATCCCTAGATTCCATAATGGTGTTCACACCAATTTCTGAGTTTTCAGAACTCACAACCATAAACCTATAAGCAGTGGTGTGATCGGGATATCCTATGAAGACACAATCAACTGTTTTAGGTCCTATTTTAGTCCTCTTAGGTGGAGGAATAGAGACCTTGGCTAAACACCCCCACACTTTGAGGTATCCATAAGATGGTTGTTTGCCTTTCCATAATTCATACGGTAATCTGACTGATCATTTAAGGGGCACTCTGTTCAGGATATAGCAAGCTGAGAGGACGGCCTCCCCCCACAAGTTCGCCGGTAGTCCTGAACTGATTAACATGGCATTCATCGCCACTCCATTTGATTGTGGTGAATAATGAGGAGTTACCTCATGAATAATGCCATGTTGTGCACAAAAGTCTTCTATAGGGATTACATATTCACCCCCACGGTCAGATCTAATGGTTTTAATTATGGTGTTCAATTGGTTTTATACTTCTAATTTATATAGTTTAAATGCTTCTAAAGCATCATCTTTCCCTTTAAGCAAGTAAATATGACAGTATCTAGTACAGTCATCTATGAAAGTGACAAACTATTTTTTACCACCTCTAGTTTGGATTGATTTCATATCAACTAAGTATGAGTGAATTAATTTTAAGGGATTAGAATTTCTGTGGACATTTTTCTTAAAGGGCTTCTTTGCATATTTTGATTCTACACAAACTTCACATTTATGTTCATATTCCAAATTTAATTTTGGAATGCATCCAGAGTTTGCCAATTTGTTCATTGATTTATAATTTACATGACCAAGTCTACCATGCCAGATATTCAATGAGACAATAACATAATAAGAATCAATTTTATTAACTTCAATAGAGGTTACATATAATTTGTATAGGCCTTCAGTCTTATAGCCCTTTCCCACAAAATCCTTTCCCTTAGTGATAATCACTTTCCCAGACTCAAATACAATCTTAAAGCCCTTATCATCTAGCAAACCACTTGAAACGAGATTCTTGCAGATGTCTGGTACATGTAAAACTTCATTCAAAGTGAGGATTTTCCCAGAGGAGAGCTTCAGCGAAACTTTTCCTTTTCCTGCAACCTGTGCTGCAGATGAATTACCCATATAGATTTTTTCTCCTTCTCCTACCGTCTGATAGGAGGTGAACATGTCTTTACTTCCGCAGACATATTTGGTAGCTCCAGAGTCTACCCACCAGTCTCTCACATTGGTAACTAAGTTAACCTCAGACACCGTGCCAGAAAACTCATTTTTACTACTTTCAACTAAATTTACATTTGATTTCTTAAAATTTGCATCTTTGCGTTTTCTACAATGAATTTCCATATGGCCAGACACACCACAAACATAACATGCTCCCTTAATTTTACCAATAGCAGATTTTGATTTTTGAAAGGTACCTTTTCTTTGGGGGCCAGACTTGCGTTTGTTGTGGTCCAGACTTAGATTAGCAAATTTGTGTTCGATGACGTGAGCTTTGTTTGACATGTCTCTTGCAGAAGAAACATTCTTGTCCTTTGAACACAACAATTCTTCAACTTGGATTTTCTTGCCCAATTCTACCATGGAAATTTCACCAGTTTCATGCCTTAGTCTTCTCTTGTATTCAGCCCAGGAATTTGGTAATTTTTCAATAACAGCAGAAACTTGAAATGTTTCGTCAATAACCATTCCTTCAACAATTATTTCATTAATAATTTTTTGCAACTCCAGAAACTGATCAACCACTGATTTATCATTCATCATTTTATATTCCAGAAAACGTGCAACCAAGAATTTTTTACTTCCTGCTGTTTCTGCTTCATATTTATCTTGTAGTGCAGTCCATAGATTATAAGCATTGAAATTATCCTTAGCAGTGTAAAAATCATATAGAGCATTTTCTAGGCAGTTTAAGATATGATTTTTGGCCATATAATTACTTCTCTTCCAACTTTCTAAGTCCTGTAATTTTTCAGGTTCATTCAGAGACTCATCAAACGGCTTCAGAACCATCTCATCTAGCATGTGGAAACTCAGGAAAAATAACATTTTAGACTGCCATCTCTTGAAGTCCTTTCCAGAATATTTCTGAGGTCTGTCAACATCAGTCTTCACCATTGTTACAGAAGTAAAATTTTCAAATAATACAAATATCGAGTTAAGAATGTTGGAGAATATTCCTGTAACAGTAAGCAAACCAAACAGATAACACACTTCAGACAACCACACAAGCACAGAGAGATGGAGTGCTTGTTCAACAGACTGCCCTTAACTCGATAATTGTCAGGTACACCTTTGGAAAGATGTTGCTATACCTTTAGAGATGACAAATCGAATCCAGGATAAAACCACCTGATACCAACCTAGTTAGCAAGACTCGTTGGCCTGTTGTGAACTTAACAGGAGAAGAAAAATGAAGAAATAAACTAGTGCGCAAATCAAAGCAAGAAGAGGGGAAAAGTCGTCAGGTCAGTGGCTGCGACTGGGGTAAGTAAAAATCTGACTTTTCTTTTTCTTTTAAAGAAGAAGAAGACTGTTGAATTATCAAACGGTAAAAAATCAATTAATGAAATTTATTTAATTCGAGATATTTAATTACAAGATTTTATTATTAAACCTGATTTAATTTACAAATTCAAAAGGTAAAATACTTAATGTACAAAATTAAAATGTAAAACCATTGGATCTTTGATGGGCTCACACCAATGCTCACGCCAAGGCTCACGCAAGCTCCGTAGCCCGCGGTGCTTCGGTGCGAAGCACCGCACATGTGTGCATTTGCCCACTAGTCCATTTCCTAAGTCCATATCCAATCCACTAGTTCTTTTTCCTTATATAGAACGTTTGTGGTAAAGAGGATAAACTTCCTCCTTGGTTTGCCCAATATAGGACAAACCAAAGGTTTCTCATTCACTAAGAAGTGAAAATGGATGGCTCTAATTTTCCACCTCAAGTTTGGACTAATGACCCTTGATCCCACTAAGATATATTAAGTAACAAAATTATTTTAAGTAAGAATCCATTTTTAATTCTAACAGGACGTTTGATAAAGCCTACAACGCATGTCTAAAACCATGATGAGATAAAGAGATCTTCATTTTTCTAGATCTATATGCTAGCCTCCTCTCAGTCTTTTACTTATGAAACTTCTGGGTAAAACTATCACACAACTTCCACCAGTAAAATGGAATGTGCCTTTTACAAACTACTACGGTGAAGAAGAATTATTTCCAGCTCCAAGCCAACAATGATTGATGATTGCATTAAAATCCACGCCTCACCGGTTAGTACATAATAAATTTATTTCCTTTTAAAAATCTCATTTAGTTTTTTTTTTTTAACTGCTAGAATGTAACTTGTCTACTTACTCTTTCTATTTACAGAGTGAATGGAAATACTTTACTAAAGAGCTATACTCATGCATGCAAGGATCACAAAAACTAACGTATAAAACTTTAAGATCTCTTTTTCAACGGAGCCTGTCATCTGGGGGTAATATACCCTGAGCAAGTACAAGAGGGAACTAGTTTGCACTATACATACAATGATGGGGGACTCGAAAACACAACGAAGGTTTTATCATCCTTTTCTGCTCGCAGAAAATGTAAAGCATAATGTAGATATTGATGTAGACCCTAATGATATTGTTAGAGAAACTCATGATATTTTGGATCTTAGTGTAGATCCTGACATGTTTATTTGCATTAAAAACGTATGAATTAAAATTTGGATCGCTAATTTATGCATGTTTTAAATTAGTTCGTTCTTTCTTTTGGTTACACTTGTGGCATGCTTTGTTGTTTATTATGGTCACTTATGGCGTGTTATGTTGGTTCTTATGATTCTTTGATCATAACTTTCGTTATTCTTGGTGTAGGTGCACTGTGGAGGATTCTTTTTGAAGATTTATGTGTTTATGTAGTGTTGTGATGCTGGAACTGAATTCGACTTATTTTGTCTTCTCAGGTGATAATCTAATCTTGAATATTAGAGTATCCATTGGCAGTATTGACCAGGTGAAGATCACATACAAACCAAATTGAACGAGCAATCGAGCGTTGCATGAGTAGGGAGTTGTTGTCTCTGAAGCTCATAAGAACATTGGACATACTTGATCTTGTCTGGATTGCAGATTAAAAATTCTAATTAGGAAAAATGTTACATAGAAGCTTATATGGAAACTTTTAATTTCTAGAGTTTCTGCCAAACTGTGATGAAATATTCATATGCTGTGGTGAGTCGAAGACATAGAGTTATACGATAATTTTTTAGTGAATTGTCTAGTGGAGGTTAGAGTCCAAACTAGTTTGTGTTTTCTTGTCGGATTAAAAGGAACAATCACAATTTGGTGTACCTGATTTTGAGTAAACATTCACTCATATGGGTGTAAGATGGGGTTATTGGAGTTTGGGTCCACCGATATCTCTAAATATTTATGAGTTTGTCATTGTCCACTTACCATATAAAGAGTCGTAGTAGCTGTTGCAACCCATGGCACATGCTTTTCCAAGTCCAAGAGGTGCCTGGCTTAAGGGTATAGTTTAGTAGGTTTTGATATGGGAAATATTTTTTCTTCAAGTTCTTAACCCAAAGAGAATTTTGATTGTGTATTAACTGACATACCATTTTAGTTAAGAGTGTGCATTTATAAATGGCCAAGTTTGAAGAATTTTGTACTGCATAATTTTTTGATTCAATACGTTACTATTTATATACATATAGAAAGAAAATAAGGGATGAGTTATCCGAATCTATTTACAACTGATTGTGTCAAACAACCTTGATTAAGTCATTGATGACTAAGATAGGTTACAATTAGGGCTGCACATCGGGTCGGGTAGGTCGGGTTTGGTCCTACCCGATCCGTCAGTTGGCGGATGATTGAAGTATTCACCCGTACCCAACCCGTCGTAGGACGGGTCGGGTCTGATCCGTCATTTCGACGGGTCGGGTGCGGGTGAGTGCGGGTTACCCGCCCAGATTCAATGTAAAAAAAATTCCATGACTTGGCTGCTTCTTTGATCCTCAGGTGCGCCACCTGATAAACCATTTTAACCAACATTCGATCATCTTAAAATCTAAGTCCAACATTCAAAATTATACAAAACGGGAGAGAAACCCGAGACTCGAGAGAGAAACCAACAAAGAGTCAGAGACACACAGAAGTACAGAAGTAACAGAACAGAACGGGAGAAGACAGAACAGAAGAGACTTTCTTTTTGTATCAAATCAACGGCCAAGATGAAACAACCCTATCTAATCCAAGGGCCAGCAAATAAGGAATTTTCTGGCAGGTTGGGAGGGTGGGTCGGGTGAGAGAAGGTGTCACCCGCACCCGACCTGTTTCTCGGCGGGTCGGGTCAAAATTGGCGGGTGCGGGTCGGGTATGTGCATCCCTAGTTACAATATAAGAAAACAACTTGACTAAGTTGTAATCGAAAACATAAGATATATTGTAGTGCTGGAGATACGGTAAGTTGTTGTAGTATATCTCATTACCTCACCCTCCCAGAAAGTTAGAGCCGGTGGGGGAATGGGATAAAGACCCAACTTGCTAAGTAATTTGGAGAGGCGTTCAACACCAAGAGGCTTGGTGAAAATGTCTGCCAGTTGAGTTGTAGTATGGATGTGTCGTGGAAAATCAACTTAGATTGGATATTTTCAGAAACAAAATAACATTCAATTTCAATGTTTTTGTTTCATTCATTGAACACTGGATTGTGAGCAATGTGATTAGCATCTTGACTATCACATAATATATGAATATGATTAGAAGGATATTCTCTTAAATCATTGAAAATATAGTGCAACCATTGTAGCTCAGTTGTTAAATGTGCAAGGGCACGATATTCAGCTTCAACATAAGAACAAGAAATAGTGGGTTGATTTTTAGATTTCCATGATAGATGACTATCACCGAGTATGGTGGAATAACCAGTAGTAGACTGACGAGTTATATGACAACCAGGCCAGTCAAAATCAGCGAATCCACGAATCTGAAGGGAGCTGTTAGAAGAAAGAAGAAAACCATGACCAATGGTACCTTTCAAGTAACATAACGTTCTCATAGCCGCATCGAAATGAGAACTACACGGAGTTTGAAGAAATTGGCTAAGAGTATTAACCAAATAAGCGATGTCTGGACGAGTAATGGTCAAATAAATGAGGCGACCAATTAAGTGAAGATAAAATTTAGGATCATCGAGGATGTCACCATCAGTTGGAAATAATTTCAAGTGTTACTCCATAGGAAAAGAAGATGTTTTAGAACATGTTAAACCGGTATTTTTATGATATCTAAAACTTTAGGAAAATCCCTTTCGAGGAACGAGAGACCTCAATGCCAGTAAAATATTGAAGACGATCTAATTCTTTAATGGAAAATAGGGTGGCAATCTTACATTTAAAAGCTAAAATAACAAAAGCATAAGGTCTGGTGATGATAATATCATGAATGTATACAAGGACATATAAAGACACCGAACACCGATGATATGTAAACGAAGAATAATTAACACGGGACTGAGTAAATCCTTCATTTATCAGAGCATAAGAAAATTTAACGAACTACTGTCTAGAAGCTTGTTTAAGATCGTAAATAGATTTATTTATATGACAAACTCGTGTTTCACCAGGAGACTTAAAACCAGGATAAAGTTTCATATAGATCTTTTCATGAAGATCACCCTGGCAGAAAACATTATTAACATCCATCTGATGGAGAGAGCATCCTTAATGGGAAGGATAGAAAAAAAATACGGATAATAATAAGTCTACAACAAGGAAAAATGTATCATAAAAATCTATACAATCTTATTGGCTATAACCTTTCGCGACAAGACAAGATTTATAACATTTAATAATACTATTAAAATTATACCTAATTTTATAAGCTCATTTACAACCAATAACAGTTTTTTCGGATGAAACTTTAAATACGGTCAAGTCAAGTATTATCAGTTTCCAAGGCTAAAACTTTTCGTTTTATAGAAGTACGTCAATAGGAAAATTTCATAGCCTCCGTAAAACTAGTGGGTTAATCGTTAAAAAGAACACTCGTAATATATATCCTATGAGTATGGGAAAATTGTTTATAAAAAAAGAATCCATCAAAGGGAACGGATGGGACATAGTACAACCAATACAATTACATTCGTAATCGGCTAAATAAGTCGGTGGTTTAGTAACTCGTGTAAGACGAGTTATATCAAGAATAGAGTGAGACGGTGAATTCGTAGTTGACGTAGTAGCAGTGGATTCTGGAGATGGAGTCGTTTCAGTACAAGGCACGTCATCTTGAAGATCTGAAGTTACTGATGATGGAAATAAGTGAGAATGGGACAAATAATTTGAATCATTTAATTATCTTGGTGGTGAATTCACTGTTGCATTAGATAAATGAGAATTAGTTAAAGTAGCAGGGAATATGGTTTGAAGTCGTGATGTGTGATATCAACATGGGATGGTAAAGGCAAACGATGGATATAACCATCATGAAAATAATTGTCAGTTGTAAGATAAGCATCAATAAATGTTGGAGGAGTATCCAACTTAATTATAAACAAGACAACCTTTATAACCGTGGGGATATCCAAAAAAAATACAAAAAGACATCCGATAATCAAATTTATGCTTAACGTGAGTACAAAGCATAAACAACCAAAAACTCGAAGCGACGAGTTTTTGATTATCGGAATTCTTATTGTATTTTCCTTAGCTATCTCCACGGTTATTAAAGCTGATTTATTTATAATTTATATACTAGTAAACATTTAATTTATATTTTTATCATTTAATCGATATTTGTTGGTGCCCAATTTTTATGATAATTCATTGTTTTTGTGCATTTATAGGTTATTCATATGAAACCGAAGTTTCGAGGAAACTTGACTCAGTGGACATAATATCCGTCCAAAGAATTAACTGTGGCAAGACAGAGGTGATAAGGTGGCGATTAACCAAAGGGGAAAAGAGGTAGAAGAAAGGAGGTGGTCGGACTATATAAAAGAGAGCTGGCCGGAAAGTGGAGGAAGTCTGGACCAATGCAGTACGTACCTACTGGTACGGCCGAAATTTTGGCCGGTTTGGTCGGTACCGGCCGGTGAGCGATACGAAATTAGAATTTTCGCCGAAACGATATTTTACCCAGAAAACCGGCCAGTACGGTTAAATACAGGTATTACCCGGTTTTCCCGGTTTTACCCGGTACACATTATTATCCGTTGGATGAAAAAACTGATATAATCCTAGGGCTAATATTTGATTGAATGGGATGAACTGATGAAGAATGAAGTGAAGGTTTCGTCGCCTCCGTCTGCTGTTCTTCTTCTTCGTGAAGCTAGGTTTGAGCGCCTCCATCTCTGCTACTCCGTCGCCTCCATCTTCTCTTCTCACGACAACCCAAGGTAATATACTTCTTGTAATCCATTTTGCTACTGGTAATTTTCACTTACTGATAATTTTCACTTTCCCCCAATTTAATTTTGGCATCACTTTCTCGGTGTAAATTTGTTCTGTCTTCACCAACTTTCAATGAATTCTCTGTTTAATTTGGTAAGCCTAATGGGTTATTAACTTGGAACTCATTCCTTGTTCATGGAACGTCGGGTCTTGTATTGATGCCTATCATTTGAGAAAGGAAATAAGTTTCTTGTTAAGGAATTCATCTTTGCCTTCAGTCCTATCTGTTAGTTATATTTCAGTATATATTTTAGTCTATTGTGATTTGCAACAGATCCATAGTAAAGAAAGGTCATCATTTATGAAATATTGATAGATGTGAAATAGTTGTTACCCGTAACTATCCATCTAATGGATGATTAATCCATCAGAGAACTGAGCAAACTGATGAGACAATAAATGACTAACTGACTTGTATGCTATTTCATCACATTATCACAGGCTTTTCACAATTCCCATCTTAATCCTGGACTGGACTGGCTACCAGTTCTCGAAGAACTTGATCCTGGACTGGACTGGCTACCAGTTCTCGAAACAAATAAATCCCAGCTACAGATCAACTCGGTTAAGCATTTGTTAGGTTGTTTAGATTGAAAATACCGGTGCCTAGATTAGCTGCTTGTTAGACATTGTGCCATAACATTCCTCTGAATATACCAACAATGAAGGAGGGCCTAAACCTGCATCGCCCAGGCACTTGAGTCTGCAATCTAAAGGAGATGTAGGTGCTGTGTATATCTACTGGCGTCTTGATTTTGTACATAATTACTGATGGTCATAGACTTTGTTGAGGTGGATTTAGAAGAATATGATAATTCAGCTGCGACTTGGTCCTTTCTGTGAAATACTCATGTATTAGTATGTCTGTACAAAACTGTTTTAACGCTTTTCTTTGAAGTCTTACTGGTTATGCTGCTAAACCACAACCAACTTGATACCTATAATTTTGACGTTGTTGTATGTTCTACAGGTCGGAGTGACTGTGATATTTTGTCCTGGTTAGTATATAAAAACCGGCAGTTGACATTAAAGGTGCATGATAGCTGCCAGGTTTGTTTCATAACCGGATAGAAATTCCCCACCCTTAGCAAACTTAAATGTGGTGTCTTTTTGGTTAAAAATATACTTCTCTATCAATTTGAACTTTGAATTCAAATTTGACATAAATGTTAAAAGTCTGTGATGTTTTATAAGTCTGTGATATTTTGTAAGACGTTGAAAGTATGTGATGTTGAAAGTATGTGATGTTTTAAAGACGTTATGTTCATTGCAAATTTTTGGTATTATTAGATGTAATAATTTATACACTTTTGACATTCATACACTTTTGACAGTATTAACATTTGTACACTTTTGACAGTATTAACTTGTCTTGTTTCAATTTTGTTACTTTAGGTTGTGAATCAGGTGATTATGGATTCTTCTAATGAATCCAATTCATGCACTACACCCTCTACATGTGGCTCATTGTTGCCTTCATTGTAATATGGTTGTTTAGTTAGTACTTTAGACGGTGAACTTTGAAGTTGTTGTTGTTTATCTTCTCTTTTTTGTTTGAACTTTGAACTATATGTGGAATATATGGATCTATATATTTTGGATGAAAAAACATTTGTTATAACGTGTTGAAATATATTTATAGTTATAAAATGTGAGCTAGTATTTTTTTTATAAAATTATAAGTATAAAATATATGGACCGATATTTCACAAGTATTTAAACCGAAATTTCCTCGATATACCGACGTACCAGTGTATCGTTCTCGATCGGTATGCACCGAAATCCGGTACGGTACGACCTTGGTCTGGACACGGAAAACAACAAAGAAAAGAAGAAAGTACTGCTTCTGTTTTTTGAGTGTGGAGCGAGTATCGGAGAGGTTGGGCAGTGTTTGATTCTCTTTGAGTTTCACGTGGCAAGAAATAAAATTAAGAGAAGGTGGGACAAAGTCTGACATGAGTCAGAGCAAGGTTGTTACATATCGGATTTCGGTTCGTACCGGTCGAGGGCGATACACTGGTACGCCGGTATATCGGGAAAATTTCGGTTCAAATATCGGTGAAATATCGGTCCATATATTTTATACCTATAATTTTATGAAAAAAATACTAGTTCACATTTTATAATTATAAATATATTTTAACACGTTATAACAAACGTTTTTTCACAAAGTTTAGAAAGAAAAACTAGTAATCATCTAAAATATATAGATCCATAGATTTCATACAAAGTTCAAACTGGAAACATAAGAAAAACAAGAACAACTTCAAAGTTCATCGAAAATGCTAATTAAACAAGGATATTACAATTCTAATCAAAATCATTAGATTAATTATAGATATTATCATATCCATATATAATTCTAAAATATCATAAAAAATATGAGTAATAATTGAAACCCTAAAACAAGGATTTTCTTTTTTAAGAAGAAAATTAATTTTTAAATTTTTTTTTTTTACTTTTTTTTTTAAATTTGATTTTTCAACAAAAAAAGATCGTCCATATCGGCCGATATTTCGGTCCATATCGGCCGATATTTCGGTCAAATATCGTTGGCCGGAATTTCGGATTTCGTCTTCGTTTCACCCCGAAATCCGAAATTAACTACATAGAGTCAGAGGCAAAGAGGGTAAATAAAGAAGTGGGTCAGTGCCACGTGGCGGAAAAAGACGGGAAATGAGGTGTGAAGCCTAGTTAGTAAGTCGGTGAATCATTAGCGAATTTTTACCGTAATAAACGTTCCCGAACAATACGACCGTCTAATTAAAAGTCCGAACCTAATACGTGACTTTTGTGAGTTTTTTCGAATTATACGCGTTTTCTACGTACCGAATTAGAATTCGG